>CM031238.1:262291993-262391993 GCA_018340775.1 Taxus wallichiana var. yunnanensis | reverse complement strand
TAATAACCTCTTCGCCACCTCGTGTACAGGATGACACCCAAGAGGGGATGATCAGCTAGAGGCTTGGGGCATAGTGCACCTACGCGGGAGCCGCCGGCACCCAAATTTGGGCCTCAGATATTAGAGGTCCTGCAGCAGCTAATGGGCATTGTGCAGCAGCATCTTCCACCACCACAGGAGGCGAGAGAGGAGATTCCATTGGGAGACGAGGAGCCGATAGGTGAGGACGTGCATTCAGAGCCGCTAGAGCACGATACACCGAGGCGAGAGAGGTCACATAGCCCTTTGTTCATCATGAGAGGGTAGCCTCATACCATCGTAGCCACTCACATAGTCTCGAGGGACCATTTGGGGATAGGCGACCCCTTTCACCTATTGGACTGCATCGCCAGGATCAAGATACGGTAATGTGATCAGGGATCTTCTTCACTTGCAGCCACCTACCTACACCGGCTCTACAGATGGCTTTGGGGCTGAGTCATGGCTCCTTAGCTTGGATAGTTGTTTTGGCTTGCACTCTTATGAGAGAAACCTCAAGGCAAGGTTCGCCATACAACTCCTCCGAGACACAGCAGTGTTTTGGTGGAGGAATGAGGAGTGGAAGCTCCATCTGACTCAAGAGACAATGACCTGGGAGATGTTTGAGGAGTGATTCAGGGCTCACTATATGTCAGAGCATTTCATGTAGAAGAGGATTGATGAGTTTCATGACTTATGATAGGGATCTGGCACAGTAGCACAGTATGAGAGCAAGTTCTGGATCTTTTGCAGTATGTGGATTACCTACAAGATGAGAAATTACAGGTTAATAGGTTTATTCGAGGCCTTAATGTAGATATAGCAGGAGCAATTAGGATGTTATCTCCTCCCACACTTGAGAAGGCTATTGAGAAGGCCTACTTAGCTGAGGAGAACAGGACCAAGGCACAGGAGCACCGAGATAGAAACAAGAGAAAGTTTCAGGAGAGGATACAGGCCTTCTAGAGTCAGAGGTCACAGGGTATAGCACCACACCCTAGAGGAGGATTTTGGCCTCCGCCAGCAGCCACGAGGGCTCCACCGCACCTCAACAGTGACGCGCACATCATGGCCACTAACAACAGAGGGATAGGCAGACTCAAAGCTTTCAGAGAGGTGGCACTAGAGGAGGTTTTGGTGGAGCCAGGGATAGGAGGTAGGGTACTCAGCAGTACAGCAACCAAATCACATAGTAGTAGTCTACTAGGGTTGGACCGGCAGGATCAGTACACCAGAGTACAGGAGGGACCCCATCTCATAGGGGTACAGGAGGATGTTTCATTTGTGGATCTCCTGATCACTATGTGTGTATGTTCCCGCACAAACCCAATACCATGGATGCACAGAGAGAGGCCGCTAGATCGAAAAGACGGTGGGTGATGTAGGATGTACTCATCGTGTATATGCGGGGTTGACAACCACCGCTAGGCCAAGCATCGAGGCCACATCATTAAGACGATAGGTACTATCAGGGGTATTTTTGACTCGGTAATTTTTTGATTCGGTGTGCTTGATTCTTTTATATCACCTTCTATAGTGGATCAGTGTGGGCTAGTGGTGGCAAGGAAACTAGATAGTTTGCAGGTTGAGTTGGCCTCTGGGGCCAAACTCATCGTGGACTCATATGTGGAGATTTGCGTACATGATTTAGGATCCTTATCCACTACACTTGACATTCAAGTTATTCCTCTATGATCCTATCGTAGTTTTGGGTATGGATTGGCTCAAGGCTCATCGAGCTAAGGTGGATTACAGAAATAAGGTCACTGAGTGTCAGAATGATCTTGGGAGTGTAGTTGTGATTTCAGGGATGCAGAGGCCTATCTCCTTGCGCATGATCTCGGCTAAGAAACTCAAGTGAAGCATGCGTAAGGGATGTCGCTTGTTTACTATCACCATCGGTGACCGATCGAGAGAGCACTCTCGAGCACCCAACCTTAGATGATTATGTAGTTTTGAGGGAGTATGTAGATGTGTTTCTAGGTGAGCTTCCAGGGTTACCACCTGGCAGAGAGGTGGATTTCACCATTGATCTAGTACCTGGATCTACACCAATTTCTAGGGCACCCTATCAGATGATGACTTCATAGCTTCATGAGCTCAAGATTTAGGTAGAGGAGTTGTTAGATAAGGGTCTCATTCACCCTAGTGTATCACCTTGGGGAGCGCCAGTCATATTTGTGAAAAAGAAGGATGGTTCTCTTAGGCTTTGTGTTGACTTCAGACAGCTTAACAAAGTCACAATAAAGAACCGTTATCTGCTCCCTAGGATTGATGACTTGTTTGATCAGATGTGGGGAGGAGTTATTCTCTAAGATCGATCTCAAGTCGGGTACCATCGATTACATTTCGAGATGCGAGATATTCATAAGACAACGTTTCACACACGTTATGGGCATTATGAGTTCACAGTTGTTCCATTTGGTTTGACTAATGCCCCAGTTGTCTTCATGAGCCTCATAAATGGATTATTCGGACATTTACGGATAATTTTGTCTTAGTGTTATTTGATGACATATTGATATATTATCATTCCGAGGAGGAACACGAGGAGCATTTGAGGTAGGTACTTCAGGTTTTGAGAGAGTAGAAGTTGTATGGGAACTTGGAAAAATGCAGCTTCTTTCAGACAGAGATTCAGTACTTAGGTCATATCATATCAGGAAAGGGTATCTCAGTAGATCCCTCTAAGATACAGGCTATCATGGACTAGCCAACACCCACATCAATTGAGGTAAGGAGTTTTATGGGTTTAGCAGGGTATTACCGTAGGTTTGTGCACAGACTTTTCTAGGATTTCTCACCCTATCACTTCTCTTCAGAGAAAAGGGAAGAAGTTTGATTGGTCAGAAAAGTGTGAGCAGGCCTTTCAGTTGCTTAAGGAAAGGTTAACCATGGTGCCCATCTTAGCAGTTCCAGACCCAATAAAGGATTTTGTTGTTTGTACTTGATGCATCACTAGAGGGTTTGGGAGTAGTTCTTATGTAGGAGCATCGGGTTATTGCCTTTGAGTCTCGTAAGCTCAAGGACTACGAGCTTAACTATCCTACTCATGACTTGGAGCTTACAGCAGTTGTTCATGCACTTGTGCGTTGGCGACATTTCCTTTTGGGTAGACCTTTCATTTTGAGGACAGATCATCATAGCTTGCAACATATCTTCTCACAGCCAAACCTCAATGCTCGTCAGTAGTGTTGGATGGAGTTCCTATGTGAGTATGACATGGAGGTGTAGTATATCAAAGGAAAGGAAAATGTTGTTGTAGATGCACTTAGTAGATGATGACATGTGCTTGCTTCTTTGACACTTGTAGTCAAATTTGAGAGGTAGGATTCTTGAGCATCTTCCAAAGGACAGGTTTTATGAGTTAGCTAGATAGATGTTGGAGTCACAGGGTTCTTTAGAGGGTAGATATACAGGTTGTGTTTTAGAGACAGATGGTTTACTTTAGTTCCACAAGCGCATCTACATGCCTAAGTCAGGTGATCTGCATAGTTTCATCCTCACAGAGGCTCATCAAGCCCCATATGCAGCACATCCAGGAGTGAAGAAAATGCACGCTGATCTGAGGGAGTTATATTATTGGCCGGTCTTCGACGGGACATAGCAGATTTTGTTGCACATTTCCTTGAGTGTCAGAGGGTCAAGGCAGAGCATTCTCATCCCGGACTCTTACATCCTCATGATATTCTCGAGTGGAAATGGGATGTGATCTCCATGGATTTCATAGTCGGACTTCCTATGTCCTCTTATCATCATGATGCCATTATGGTTACCATGGATAAGTTGACCAAGGTTGCACACTTTTCACCAACCAAGGTCACCTATAATGCACAGGCCATCGCCAAAGTATTTATGGAGGACATTGTTAGGTTGCATGGGATTCCGAAGACCATCATCAATGATAGGGATACCATCTACACTTCAATTTTCTGGACTTCCTTTCAGACCGCTCTGGGTACTCAGATTAATTTCAGCTCAACTTATCATCTAGAGACAGATGGACAAACAGAGAGAGTTAATCAGTGCTTGGAGGACATGTTGAGGATGTATGTGATGGACCAACAGAAGAAATGGGAAGATTATTTGCATTTAGTTGAGTTTTCTTACAACAACAACTATCATAGTTCCATTGGTATGGCTCCTTACCAGGCTTTGTATGGATGACCTTGTAGGACACCTTTGAGTTGGGATAGACTAGATGATAAGATTATTCTAGGACCAGCTTATCTTTAGGATTTAGAGCAACAGGTTATTTTGATTAGATAGTGCCTTGAGCAGGCTAGAGCACACCAGAAGGCGTATGCAGACACTAAGAGGATTGATCATCACTTCTCAGTGGGTGACAAAGTCTTCTTGAGAGTTTGTCCACATAAGAGCCCAATCCGCTATGGAAAGGGTTCTAAGCTATCACCTCATTTTGTGGGTCCTTTTGATATTTTAGAGGTCATCAATCTAGTTGCCTATCACCTAGCTTTACCACCACGCCTTGCACGGGCCCATGATGTTTTCCATGTTTCTATACTACGTAGATATGTACCAAATGTTTCTCATGTTTTGGATTGGTTGGAATTATAGGTAGAGGATGGAGGAAAGTGGAGACTAGAGCCCGTACGCATACTTTGGAACAACGAGATATTGGCCCTTTAGGGTCGAGACTTGGACTAGGTTAGAGTGTAGTGGGACCGATACAATGAGACAACAGCTACCTAGGAGGATGCGACACCTTTGAGGGCTAGATATCCCTATCTCTTTCAGTGACTTCCAAGAGGAAGTCTAATTTTAGTAGAGGGGGATGTAGTGCCCACACTTTTATAGCTCAGTTATTGTTGTTCCTCTTACTATTAGACATGTTTTGACAGGGATTTGATATGTTTTGGACATTACATTAGGAGATTTGATCTGATTAGACATGTGTGGACATTTAGGCGTATAACGCCGATTTAGCTTGATTACTATGTTGGTTGCTTTATCTTATGATGTCATGGATACTAATTGATATGATGTTGTTTTGGAACATAATTATATTGATGGATACTCAGTTTTTTGCATGTTGGGATTCTATGGATAAATTTCATTTTATCATTATGACTAACTTATGGTGAATTATATATAGTTGGGCATGTTGTTGCACTTTCGATTCCAGAAAGATGATATGTTAGTCTAGAATTCATTGATATCTTATTTAGTAGTTGATTTATATTTTATCGGACAGGTGCATTTAATGTGTGTAATGAGTGTGCAGGTGACAGGTCACAAGAGAACGTGGGACTCAGGCCAGCTACGCAACTTTGCACAAGTAGCCCATGGGCTAAGTCCTAGCCATGTTTATTGCTTGAGGCCTTAGCGTTAGAATTATTGTTTTGGGCACCATGGGTGACCCTCATTTGTAATGTAATATGTCTTGTAATTATTAATTTTGCTTAGGGTGTCTAGTTGTGTTGTAAACTTGTTTTGGGGAATTAATGACCCCACTTGCATTAAGTTTTGAATTAGATTAATGATGTACTTAATCTAGAGGGTTTAGGGTCATATGTGAACCCTTGAGTGAGCCCCACACCCTCTACCCTTGTGCCAAATTTTTCAAACCCGAAATTGGGTTATTTTGGGCATTTTTAGGGACCCCTTTTTTGTTTGGGAGTTCCCTTAACATAAAAATGAGCCCTTTGATCCTACCTAATAGGTAGGGGGCTTATTTCCAAGGCTAGAGGGAGTTTTCCCTCCCTTTTGCCTCTCCTTTGGTCACATCCATGTAAGAGGTATGGATTAGTGTGCTTGTTAAAAGTTGCACAAAATTTGTTTTGTTATCATTTAGAGTAATTTGGGAGAAGAGGGCTAAAAGTCATTTTACCCTTTCTCTCATTTATCCTTGGCATCTTTGACCTTGAAGGAGGAGAGGGGTGACACATGTCACCCCCTCATTTGTGAGGATTTTTGCTTGCTCCTCTTCAAATTCCCCTCATGGGAAAAGAAGAGAACTTTTTTTGGAGCTTTTGCTTGGATGCTTGTGGATTGGGAGCTAGAGTTTTCTTGAGTCAAGAAGTGGAAAAGATTGAAGTTGGAAAGATTTTGGAGAGATTTCTTTGAGGTAGGTCTCTTAAGCCTTATGGTATGTGTTGTATTCATGCTAGTTGTTAGATTTGTTTACTTGGAAATATGGTTGTTGCATGTGGATTTTTATTTATTGTTACTTGTTTTTGCTCCCTCCATCATATGGCATGATGGAGTTTTGGAGTTGTGGGGGAAGAGAGAGGGATTTTCCCTCTCAATCCTTATAGGCTTGATGGGAAAGCCTTGTAGGATTTAGTTATTCCCCTCAAATGGTTTGAGGTGGGGAAGTTGGTTCATTTGGCTTGAACCTCCTTCCCCATTCTTGGTAAGAAACCCCTTTGGGGTTTGAAAATCCTTCCAAGAAGGATTTGGTGAAAGGGTGGAGAAATAAGGAGGGTATGGAGATCTTGTTTTTATGCAACTATTGTTGGTTACAACTTTTGGAGAACTCCTCTTCTCTTTCCCCATTTGTTTTAGTGGTAGAACTTGGTTTCTCCTCTTTTTCACCTTTGTAAAATTTGGAGTCTTGTTTTATACTTGTTTGTTTTCATGTGAATGTATCATTGTTTTTTCACCCTCACTCTTGTGCAAGTTTGTGGATGGTAGTCCTCTTTCCCATGGGCTTGGGGGAGGCTAGCATGCATCCCACCTTGGGAAAGGCATGTAATGATGCCTATGGCTGGGTGGTAAACAAGCTTCTTCTCCTTGGTTAGATTTCTTAAAGGCATGGAAGTTGAATCTCAAAGTTGGAGTTGGTGGCATCTTGGGCTCTCATTTGTTCTCTCTTCCCTTATGAAACTTTCTTTCATTGTAACCTTTAAAGCATGGCTATGAGGAAAAATTCCTTGGCATGAAATAGTTTTCATCTTGTGTATTGAACACCACTTGTAAGATTATATTCTATTTGTAAATTAAAATCCTTCTTTCAACATTGGGAAGGAGTTGTTAGGTTGCTTTCTTATGTGTTTTATCTTGGTTTGAAATAAGATGTATAGAGAGATATTGCAAAAACATTTGAGTAGAATATAGTATGTGATGATTCCTTGTAAAATATTTATACTTCTTCAAAATGCATTGAATAGAAAATAGTTACATTCCTTTAATAAGAATTGTTTTGAATATCCTTTTGATCAAGAAAGACTATTTAATGGAAAAGTATTTTTATCAAATAAATAATATCACTTGTTGAAAGTTTTACTTGTTTAAAAATTTGAATGGTCATTTGGCATTACAATGGAAAAGAAAGAACTTCCTCTTGTTTAGTTTGAAATATCTTTGGATGGAATGTGAATAGTTTGAAAATTCTTTTCCATGCAAAATTTAATGGTTTTGTTCTTAGTATCCTCATTTGAAAGAGTATCCTTCCTTGCAAATTTTATTGAAATCAGCCCCTCTTCTCATTTGCAATATTTGTATATTCCTTTATTACAAAATGAGTAAATCTTTTAGTGGGAGTAGTTGAATTTTTTTGTTCCTTTTGCTTTAAAATAACAAACATGAAATCATTTTTTTATCATTTTGAAATAAATTGTTTCACATTTGAAATACTTCAAATATTTAAAAAATAATGATAATAATAATATAGTGCTTTGTTTCTTTTTTAATCGAACTATATCATGTTAAAGACATATATATATTTTCTTAGTATATATTATATTTCATTAAAATAAACATATATATATATATATATATATATATATATATATATATATATATATATATATATATATATATATATTATACAAACTGAAATTTTATATGAAAAAAAAGGGGAAAAGATATACAATTAAAAACTGTTGTTTTTTTAAAAGAGTATTGTTTGGGGGAGGGTCGAAACCCTCTTCCCCACATGCATGTGGCCCCTCCTCATTTTTGTGACTACTCCAAACACGTCCACGGCCTATCCGCATTCTACCCCCTCTTTGCACATTCTTCCCCCACCTATCTCACGCGGCCTGCTTCCCCCCTTCCTCCTCCATGCCTATCTCAACCCCATCCACCGCGCCAAAGATCTCCCACGGCCGCCTCCACCACCACCACACTTTGCTTCCCTCTTCAAATCTGCCACCCCCTCCTTATCCAATATATATATATATATAGGTGCCTCAAAAATAAAAGAAAGAAACAATTTTTGTGTACTAAATGAATCTCCCAAAACAAAAACAAAACAAAAGAGACTGATTGAACAAACTCCATAGCTTCCCACAGACAACCTGTAACAAGAAGGAAAGAAAAAATAAGAGAAGGAAAAACAAAATGAAAACCAAATGAAAAGAAAAGAAGAGATAAAGTTGTGTTAGGGCAAATTTAGGGCTAAAGGAGATCTAGGGTCAAAATTTGATCTATCCTAGGGCTCCCATTTATTCCTACACACATAAAGTCATGTGCCCTTTTTTGTAGATTTGAGACTTATTTAAAAGGGGGTGTGTGGTCAAATTAATAAAGGAGGGAGAAAATTAATTATAATAGAATGGGGTAAACTTAAGTTTGTGACCCTTGAAAATTCATAGGAGAATAAAATAACTAATTGGCTATTGGGCTAGTGCCTTTTAATTTTGGATAAGTTAAATAAATATTATAAACTAGTTATTAACGGGAAAGGGGATTAATAGAGCATTAATACTTATTGTCTACTTAAAAAAAAAATTATCCCAAATTTTTAGTAATATCTGGTTTGATTCGTTGTCCCGAGGCGGGGCATTACAATTTGTCCGAACTTGGATAGAAATACTTTGTATAATTGGAAGAAAAGTTATTCATAATGAAATCTTTATTATAATAAGAACATATTAAGCATCGATAATTAGCAATAACGTATTTAATATATTAGAATACAATATTTCTATTTGTGTTCCAACGAAAGGTAAATTTTCCTTTCATCATCTCAACTATATTTTTTTCCTACAAATTCAAGAATAAACCTTCTTAATAAATTCACCTTATAGAAGAATGAATGAACACCAATCTTACTTGTTGGAAGGGTGAAAATTTGTATGGCATTGACATGTTCAAGATCAATCTAGGTTCCTTCCTTTCACACAATATGTCCTAACAACTTTCCTTTAGTTACTCTCAACATGAATTTATTGGAATTTAAATAAATCATGTGTTAAGGACATCTTTCAATACCTATTCCAAATGTTCATAGTGTTATTTTAGCTTCTTATTCAATACTTTACAATCGTTCAAGTACATAAAAATGATCTTACCCATCAAGTAATGAAATGTGATGTCCATTTATCTATGGAATGTTGCTCCAACGTTGATTAACCCAAAATAAATTCTTCGGTAAGCTAAGGTTCCCAAGGAGTGGTGAAGGTCATCTTGTGTTGATATTCTCTCACAACCTCTACTTGATTGTATTTATAAAATCCATCCAAAGATAGATATCATTTCAAAACCTATTATTATTTGTAACACTTGATCTATTACAGGTAAAGGATAATTATCCTTTAGTGAATCTTGATTCAAGTTGCGAAAATCAACGCAAATACCAAGTTTCTCTATTCTTTTTACACACAGGAAAAATTTTAGCAAACCATGTCGAATGAAAAATGGGAAATATTATCCTTACATCTAGTATCTTTTGTATTTCAATAAGGATTGTACATGAAAATTTTGGGTTGTAATGATGGTTTCTTTTCTTGTGCGGTTTTTCGCTTTAGAATTCAAAGGAATATTATATATTACTTCTTTTATTCTCAATGATTTCAAATCTTAGTATGAAAAAGAAAAATATCCATGTATTTTTTTAATAGCGCTACACATTCTCCCTTTTCCTCAGGTGAACAACACTTACCAATGTTCATGATATGGCATTTCTCTTTAGTTATTAGATTTACTTTCTCAACCTCGAAGATGAATTTGGTTCAATTTGTCACTTCTCCTTAATGAATTGATCATGTTTATTGAAAAATACTTCAAATTGACACCAACCTTTTAGGAATATTATTTACTTTTAACTATAATAATCCTTCCTTTCTCACTTCTTCCTAAGTATTTGAGATGGATTCATGACTGACATGATTCATTTCCATCAAAATAAAGATCACTAAAATTATTAGATTTCTCCAAGAATGAGATTACTTTTTTTATCATCATTGAACACATTATAATTGTCTACATTATCAAGAAAACTAGGACAAAAATTAACTCAATGATATATATGTCTTCCTCGAGCTCTAGATGAGGAATAAGTAAGAATCGTTTTATTATTATTCTCCCATAGCATGGATTTTATGGATAATTCCTCAAGATATTATATGCAATTCCACTACTGTTACTCGATAGTTTTGAAGAGATCATTCTTTACATGGTACAATCCTTTAACTTGGTTCACAATAAGCTTGACATCACCTTGAACCTTGATATTTTTTATCCTTTTTAGTTTTCAAGCTTCAAGACTAGTGAGAGAGCTTCATAATCTGGGTGTTCTTAGTATTATTAAACTAAATATTAAAATAAGAAGGAAAAACTCATTTCTAGGAGATATACATCTGCTCCTGACCCAAAAGTGTTACAACTACTATCAAATTCTAGATTCCATACCTCATTGGGATTTTCATTCATTAACTCAGGAGAGATAGAAATTTCATTAGGCAGTCATAAAATATGTATCTAAGAATGAATCTTCATATGAAATATGATCTTTTGGATCGTCGACTTGGATACAATGTACTTTTCTCTTTATTTATATTCAAGATTCTACATCATCCCATTTACTAGGATTCATGCCTAGTAACAATCCATGTGGATTTCACCACCTACATCTTTGCTAAAATATTTGCTAAAATCTCTTCCTAATAGCACTCCATAAGAAAATGGAATATCCGCTACTAAGATCTTGTCATCTTGACCCTCTTCTTGGGAAAGGAGAAAAAGTAAATTGGTCATTTTCTATTTGTACAATAAGAGGAAATTTTTTGGTTTCCATGGAATAACAACACCCAAAAATTTTGGTAAAGGTAATCCCTAGAGCATGAGCTACCTTGACAAACATGAAATTATTTGAAGATCTCGAATAGATGATGTAGTTACTAAGCTTGAAACCTTTAATGAGTAGGCACAAGTAAAAGGGTTTACTATTTGCAGATGAAGAAGTTGAGGAAATTTTTTTTTAGGAAGGGAAAAGTTCTAGATTGGTGAGAACCACCTTAGAATAATTCTTCGATGGGTTACTATACTTTCTCTTAACACACTTGAATAGTCTCTAAAACTAATTATGATTACATTTAAGATGCTTAACTTTTGACATTTGAATTATATATTTATTGACATGGTTAATAATATCAAAATCAAAGTAATACGAGACTAATGAAGTGGAAGGGTTTTCATTATTTTTTTACATGGGTACAATATTCGTCTTGGAAATAGTTAAAGGAGATGGTGAAGAAAGAGAGATTATATTTTTCTCGGAGTCTTCTCTTTTAGTTGAACCGGAAAAGCATTCCCTCTTCGTATGAAATTTAGAGTGGGTTTCGGATCTTCTTTTCTTTGACCTTATCCTTTGAATTTTTGCTTCCTTCTTCTAGTTTTTGAACAAGTAAAAATAGAAAATGAATGGATATTTATGTCATTCATAATATCATCATAGTTATCTTTATCATATTCAAAATACCCAATATTGGAGTCGTCATCTCGCTCATTGTTGATTTCTTTAATATAAATGACTTCTTCGTAATCATCTTCTACTTCTTCAATCTCTTCTTTTGTTTTTTCAAATACTTCAAAAATTGCATTAACAAGAGGGGATTATACGGCTAGCCTTTATCGAGAGGTCAATAATCAATTTTTATGCCTGGAATTTGTATTGGTGAAGTTCCTTTAAGCGATGTATTTATAAGGAGTGGTTGAAGAATTTTGAGACAATTTTTTCTCAATTCTAAAAATCATTAGCTAACTTCTATATCACTTTGGATAAGTCATATTTTTCAAGTAGATATTTGACCCTTGGGTTTTAAATATTCTCTTCTCAAATATCCAACATTAATGAAATCATATTCAATATTTGTGGCCATGGATTTTGCATCACTAGATCTAGGATGTGTGATCTCTTAAACAAAAATCCAACTTTAGGAATCGATCATTAACAAAGAAGCACTTATAACTTTCTAAATTTAGTGTCACGTGTTCGGGAATATTATGAATCTACTTATTAAACTTGGAAATGAACTCTCTCGTGGGTTCATGTGACTCTTTCTTCATTTGAGTAAGTTGTGCCAACAATGCATGCACATAATTTGCGAGCTTAAATCGACTTCAAATTTCAACCACATGGTAGCCCAACCACTAGTGGAACATGGTAGTAAATGGTAAAACCATTCAGTAACAACATATTAGAGCATTTCCAAAAACAATCGGATAGATACATGTTCATGTGCTACTCCCAATACTTTACATATAATGGAAAATGCATCAATGTGTTCCTTATGGTGTTTCTCATCACCTTTAAACTTTGGATTGTTTTTCTCGTGAAATATGAGGAAGATCATATTGTGGGCCTGGTAAAGATAGAGGTCCAATACTTGGTCTTCAAGGAAATTTAGGTGGAGGTGGTGGCGTGGCGGTAGGAAAAATTGTAAATAAGGGTACTTTATTTCCACTTAGGAATAGAGATTCAAATTCTTGGCTTCACCTTCTTCTTCACTATTTTTCTCCAATATACTTTGGTGGTGAACTATTTGAATGTCTAGGAAATCACCATTGAGGTGTAATAATAAATTTGTGTAACCAAAGGCAAGTGCGGCTAAAAATAGGATCAACTATACCTCGTGCCTTACTACTACGAGAGAAAATTTTCTCAAACGAATCTAATGGAAATAAAATGGTGGTGAGAAAAGAGGAATTTAGTGTTACAAAGTGGGTACTGACATACAACATGTTATATAATATAAAAGAGCCTAACTTACATGTCCAAGTTCCCAAAGGAGTTTTTAGAAATGTTTCGTTGTATATTTTTTCAAATACAAAATATGGTGTTCAACCATAACATGTGGGAAAAATTCCCTCTTTGAATAAGGGGAGGCTCCATTTTATTGTTAAATATAGAAACAATGAAGGAATATTTACAATATATTCACTAATCTAATCATGGGGGTGGGATATCATTCTCGGTATATTTTGGGAAGAAAGGAATTAGAAAATGGAGGAATGTAGTTCTTTAATAATATTGGAAAGAGAATGGTGGAGGGGAGAAGAGAGAGAGAGAGAGAGAGAGAGAGAGAGAGAGAGACTTGTGCTTTATAATAGCAAATACATATCCTAATCTATTCACATAAGTTGGGAAGTATAAAAATAAACTTGACTAATGCATAGTTACATGATTAGAACAAGGAAGCATAATACATTGAACATAAAAATAATAGCATAATAGTTCAAGATTTAATTCAACACAAAATTTGAAAGTTATGATCTCTTTATTCCTTTTTTTCCAAAAAAATGGAATACAAGTCTTTTTCTTCTCAAAATAATTAAATAAAATCCTTTTTACTCCAATTCTAAAATTCCTTCCTACCTTCATAAAAATTCCCTAAATTCTTTGAGAATTGTTACACACACACACACACACAACACACACACACACACACACAATAGGTAAAATTGAACCCTTTGACTAATTCCAGTACTAAAAATAGAAAGTAATAAATTCAACCGATTTATAATTCTAGAGATATTCCACCTTTAAAAATTTACCATCCTAAATACATATTGACCAGGTTCGTATGTAAAGTTACTAATTCAATTTACATATTGCATGGTATAGTGTAAAAAAATTTCATAAAATTACACATTTAAGAAAGATTATAAAATACATAGAAAAACTTCAACTTGCTTCCTTATCATGCTTTTCCTTTTACACATCTTGATCGAGTCTAGATGTTGATGACTTCAGATTATGTGGCCTTTTTCCTCTTTTGATAATCATGATATCTATCGATAGTTTCTTGGATAACCTTTTCATTTGAACTACATGAATATTGATTGAGTACTTCATAGGTATAGGCTAGACCGAGCAATTTTCCTCGTATCTTTTGAACCATATTCACAATATTTCTCAAACTATCTAAAATATTTTGATACAACACAACCTTTTAATTGATTCAAAATCAAAAAATTTACTCAAATTTTGAGTCCCCTTTAACTAAGCTTTTTTAAATTTGTAAAAATGGTGCTATCTCGTAATGTATTTAGATATTCATCATGAAATTGATAGGTTATTTTAGCAACTTTGTTGCCAATATCAAAGGTGGTGTTTATCCCTTCTTATCTTACCTCCTAATGTTTCTCCATTGCTTAAAAAAAATCTAGACATAAAACTCAATGACATAATAATATTTGTAGTTTCTACCCCTCTATTAATCACTTTCTTTGTATTGATAATATTTTCATCTACCTTATTTAGTTCACTCAAAGCTTCCAAAGTGATCTCCCAATTTTTATGTTCCTCTTCAAAGTCATTTCTCATCCTTCTAACTGATAGCTTCTAAGTTTCAATGTCATCATGGAACTTGGATTCTTCGATCAATTCTTGTCCATCCTTGAGAAGTATTTTGATCTGAATATTAACATCCTTTCCCCATTTTCATATATTCTTAGCTACTGTGATAGATGATGCATCCGATCTCATTGTTACGAGAGCATTGGTTTGTGTCAAATGAGTGATCATGTGCAAAATGGTTGTTAATCGAATCTACATTCTCCCTTTTGTTCATCCTTTGTTTCCTTTTTCATATCAATATTTCCAAATAGATTTCCAAGGGTAAATTAAACATATTATTTGACGCCTTTCATGGTAGCCTTTCCTATAGAAAACCTAGAGATCTTATAATATGCAAGTGTAGTTCTAGCCTCATTATTCTTATCTACAACTAGTACCAAATTTCAGAAAATCTTTCACCACTTTGATCAATGGTAATATGGAAGATAATTTTTGGATCCTTTTTTATTCGGAAGTTTTTAGATCTAACATACTGAAATCAAATGCTTCCATGAGAATTAATTTCTTTCTCTTCTTTGGGTTTTGGATTGATAACAAGGATGGAGTAGAAAATTGCACTAACTATCATTATGAAGAATATGTTGATGTATCGACAAAATTTGTACCAAAAATCATGTAGATACTGAGACCAAGATGGTAGGAGTTAACACAACCATGAGAATGGTGGTGGAGGAAATGATAGAGGAACTAGGAGGAATAATCTTAGAAGTAATGGAAATGGTTGGTAGTGGAGGAGGGGTATTTGCAGAGAACCCATGAAAATATTGATTCCATGTGAAATGGGTGGAGGGGAGCAAAAAAATTAGCCATAAGAGAAATAAGTGTGTAGGAAATGGGATCGAGAAGATGAAATGAGTGGGGAAAAAGAGATAATTGGCAATGCATACGAAGTGGTAACAACGAAATAGTAACTAGTATTTTTATGGAAAGTAAACATGAAGCGGGAAGAAACATGAGGGATCTTATTGAAAAGAGGAATAGAAGGAATGAACCTATGTGGGGAGGTGGAAGAGGGTTACATGACAAGAGAACTGGTTGAAATTTTGTAATCTCACTCTCTTCATTTCATCCATAACATTTTTATATTTAATGGAAGACAAACATGACTAGTGACCAATAGAAATGGGGAAGTGAATTCCCACCTTGTATTTCCTTTGTTGAATTTTTTTGCATATCTAGTAGATGTCTCACTAATTTTATTAGAATCCACTTATCAATTGGGTACCTAGGGAACATTTATATAGACCCTTTGAACACTTAAGTTTAGATGTAAGTGACAATATAGAAGTGAAGAAAGATGCATCTCCATTTTGAAAATGTATTATAAGAAACATCTATACACATGTATTTGGTAAGTTATTTATAAAACTTGCACATAATTCTATATAAAAAGGCATCATTCACCCTATGAAAGTGTAAATATATTTCGTCTAAGGTAAAATGAGGATAGAAATCATATACCTTACTTTTATTCCTTGACCTAATAGTTGTTAATCATGGATATATTATCATCTTAGGTACAACATAGAAAAGGTATTATGTCATGTACAATATGTATGTTGTGTGCACATCCTTAAGTTGTTTGTATAAGTAATCACTTACTTTCTCTCCCCACCTAATGCATTGTGGATTTTTACTTATAATATAGATGTAATGATACATCCATTCTTGGAAATTGCTAACAACATGAAGCCACAAATATACTCAACATTGTAATAATGTCGTTTACCTCTTATATGAAATCACTTCAAGGTAAAGTCTTTGGGAAATGACTGATTGAAGGTTTTGGATTATTCAAATAGGTTTTGTAGATGATTAGTACAATACATTTAGTTTTCATTCTATGTATTTTGGGCTTGTTCCTAACTAATATAAACATATTCTTTGAGGTTCATGAGTTTAAATAACTCTTCAAAATATTCAAATCCAATCTGATTATGAACTCTTTGTACTAATTCTTTACGCTTCTAGTGTTTGCATCATAAAGTCTTTCACTCAAAACAACAACTTAGGACATTGAGATGATAAAAGAAATATTATCCGAGTTCCAAACCATTATCGTATATGGCTTACATCTAAATTTACTTTGATGTAATATTTAAACTACTCTGGAAATATGAAAGATCGGTGTTCCCCAAGTTAGTGTTTTGTATTTGATCAACATTAGAATCAATGTTATAAGGGGGACACCCTAATAACTATATTTCATTGCTTTATCCTTTCCTTTTGATGATTCCATCTTTTGTGTAAGAAAGAACACTTAAAATTTCAGCAAAACATCTCTCCGGAAAGCCTTAGAGATGAATTCAAAAAAAAAAATTCCTTCTCTATAACTCTAAAAACCCAAAAGTACTTGGGTGGAGTTTTGGTCTTATTTACCACGTTGAGAATCCTAATGACACTAGTCAAGGTTTTCGACTTGCTTAATAAATCAAGAATCCCGACATACACCGGGACATGGATTCACACTTGATTAACAATTCTAAAACCTCATATAGACTTTTTCATGGTTTTTAAACCTACTTGTCAACTCAAAAATCTTGACATAAAGAAAAGGATTAGATCTTTAGAATTTCAAACTTTTCCCATGAAAGATAATCAACAATAAAATGGAAAAATTTAAAGTAACCCCAATATTATAAGAGAAAATTTGAACTAGAGGAAAACAAGGCTTTGAAAGTAAAAAAAACTTCAAGGAAAAAACCATTCATCAAATGAGCTTAAAAATTAATAAAAACAACTCGAATGTAGAAATCAGAAATTTTTGAAATGGGTTGGTGGGATTTCCTAAAAACATGCTTCGAGATGAGATAAATTCTCAATCAAGGCTCAAGGCACCATGTGCAAGTTAGAGTGAAAATCTAAATTAACGTAAGGTGAAAATGACATGTAAAACCCTAAATATATATATGTAAATTACATTAATTATGTGTTGGTGACATGTGTGTGGGTAAAATCCACTTGGAACTTAATGCATTGACTCGAGGTTTGGATATTTTACCACACTTTACCATACCATGTTATTATGCATGTAAGCACAGAAACCTAAAAAGAAAACGATTTCTTTGTATTTTGGGGTTCAGGTGTTTGATCGCATTTGACATGCTTTTGTACCAAGATATCCCAATGTTCGAAATCCTGAAATATCGAAATACACTATTAAGTGTATTTTGGGGTTCTAGGTTTAGAAAACAAGTTACCTTGACCATGTCTTGATGTTGGGATGTTCTCGGTGCCTCAAACCCCTAAAATCTTGAAAGACACTATTAATTATATTTAGGGGTTTAGTAAATAATTTTTCTTGGACATGTTTAAGTGTGGGGAAACCCCAAAATTCCAAAAATAAAAGGAAACTTGTAACTTTGGTTTAACTTCCCAATTTTCTTGAAAAAATGACTAACTCCAAACTCTCCAAAATAAAAATTTGAAAAGTTGTTCCAAAATTTCCATGAATCTCTACATTTGGATAAAACTTTCTAAGTTTTTCCATGGTGTTATTCTTCCATTTTTTATTTGACATATAAGTCCCTTATGTGAGGGTTGAAATTGATATTTAATGTCACACTAAAATGTGCATCATAACAATCATCTTAATAGCTGGAAAAGAAGTAAAATGTGTACATGTAGCATAAACTAAAATAAAGTAATGGTATAAAGTGAAAGATAAAGGGGCGATGTAATAAAAATATGGTAAGGAAGAAATATTCAAACCATAAGCATGTTGATGAGGAACATAAGTATGTTACAAAGGAATATAAACAATTTTAGGAATATAAATATTAGAAGAAATGGAATATATTAAAAATTAAAAGTATGTTGAGAACGATTAAAAACATTTTGATAAAAAATAGTGTACACAACATAAAAAATATGAGGTTGAGAATAAAAACATGTGAAATAAGTAAAACATGAGAAGAAATGTAATGAAATTACTTCTATAATTTAGATTATGAGCAACAATAGAACACCAAATAACACAATATTTTAGAATAATGATCTCAATATGCAATTAGAATAGCTTTGCCACTTTGAGGGGGAAACCTCCAAACCATAGAATAAGACTCAAATGCTCAAATGATGATGAAATACTACCTACAATCCCCTATATATATTATTCATATGTTATGGCCATCACCAAGGCTCGGCCTACTAAGCATGAGAAAGTATAAATGATATAATAAAATGATATGGTAAGCCACAAGTCGGCTACTCATATCCTAATACAAGCAATAGGTTAAGGGTGTAGCATGCCCTTCCCCTTCAAACCAACATTTTCCTCAACATTGAATAATCCTGGATGTTGCTGCAGAAAACCTTCATCCTACCAGTTGCATCTTCTATGTTCATATTCTTCCACTTGATTAGATATTCCTTAATGTCTCTGGTTCTCAGACTCTTAGTACGTGTTTTCATAATCTTCTCTGGCTCCAAAATGATTCTTCCTTCCTCATCAAGTTCTGGTAACTCTTTCTAGGATTCAAATTTATGTCCAATAACCTTCTTCAAGAAGGAAATATGGAATACTGGGTGTATTCGTAAAGATGGAGGCAACTCTAGTTTATAAGAAACACTGCCAATTTTCTGTAGAACCCGATAAGGGCCATAATATTTAGGAGCAAGTTTTTTGTCCTTTTTCTGTTGCTTTAGGGACATCTGATTGTAAGGATGGAGAAATACAAAACCCAGTCACCAATTTCAAAATTTCTTTCACTACGGTGTTGATCTGCTTGTTGTTTCATCTTGTTTTGTGCCAATGCTAAATTCTCCTTCAAACTAGCCAAAACTTGTTGTTGATGTTGAATGTGTTCCTCAACGCCTCTCGACCTTATTTTACACCCTCAAGGAGGAAGTGATAGAATGTGGATGGTAACCATATAATGCTAAAAATGGGGTCATTTGAGAAGAGGTATGAAAATATGTGTTATACCAATATTCTGCAAGTGGTAGCCATTTAATCCACCTTTCCTACTTATCTGATACAAAACAACGGAGATACCCCTCTAAGCATTTGTTGAACACTTCCATTTTCCCATCAGTTTGAGGATGATAAGATGAACTATGAGCTAGCTGAGTACCCAAACATGAAAATAATTCCATCCAAAAATTACTTGTGAAAATAGGATCACGATCACTTACAATTATCTTTGGGGTTCCATGTAGCCTTTGAACTGTCTCCAAAAAAATAGTCTGCAACTGTACTAGTTGAAAATGGATGTGATAGGGCACAAAAATGGGCATATTTTGTGAACCTATCCACAATCATGAAAATAACATTCTTACCCTCTGAACAAGGCAATCTGGTGATGAAATCCATGGAGACCTCCTCCCATCTTTGGCTAGGAATTGGTAAGGGTTGCAACAGACCTGGTGTTTTAATTGTTTCCCCTTTGTTCTATTGGTACACTAAACAATCTGATACAAAAAATTTTACATCCCCCTTGAGTCCTTCCCAAAATAATTCTCTTTTATTCTATGATATTTCTTCAAAACCCAGAGTTTCCTCCAATAGGTGAGGCATGTAGCTCTGCAAGAATCTTATGCTTCAACTCAGAATCTTTACCCAAGTATAACATGTCCTTGTACCATAGCACATTACCTTTCCACTCGAATTTGTTATATGTCATAGATCCTTGCTTGATATTATGTATTAGAGATTGTGTATCCTTGTCTTTATCCCATTCTAATCTTGCTTCATCCACCCAATCAGCCAACATGCACATTCCACATAGTAAGGCATCTCGTGGATGTATCCCTTCGGAAAATGCATCAACTACTACATTTTCTTTACCCTTTTTGTATATGATTTCAAAATCATAACCCAACATTTTTACCCACTTTTTTGTTCCTCGATGATAACCTTTTCTCCAAAAAGTATCTCGAGACTATCATGATCGCTTTACCTTGAAGTGTCTACCCATGAGATAGGGCCTCCATTGCTTGACCGCATGAAGAATAGCCATCATTTATTTCTCATAGATAGGTTTGAGTAGATCTTTTCCTTTGAATTGGAAACTCTCAAATGCAATTGGTCTTCCTTCCTACATTAGAACTGCTCCCAATCTTGATCCTGAAGCGTCACATTCAACAATGAAGGTTTTTGAGAAGTTGGGAGTAGCCAAAACTGGGGTGTTGCACATGGCTTCCTTCAGCTTCTCAAAGGATTTAGTGGCTACGTCTATCCAATGGAAGGCATCCATCTTTAACAATGCAATGAGTGGGGTTATTAGTCTACCATATCCCCACACAAATATTCTATAGTACCCTGTTAGTCCTAGGAACCCACAAATATTTTTGAGAGTTTTGGGCCTTGGCCATTCCACCATAGCTTTGATCTTCTAAGGATCAACTTTGACACCTTCATGGGATACAATGTGACCCAAGTACTCTACCTCTTGTATGCCAAAATAACATTTGGATGGCTTTTCCTAGAGATTATGTTTCTCCAAAACTTCCAACACTTTATTTACATGTGGTAAGTGTTCTTCCCATGGCTTATTGTAAATCAATATGTCATCAAATAAAACTAATACAAATTTCCTTTAAAATGGCCTAAAAATAGTGTTCATTAAGCTTTGAAAGGTTGAGGGTGCATTTGTAAGACCAAAAGGCATTACAAAAAACTCATAATGGCCTTCATGAGTCCTGAAAGCCATTTTATGAACATCTTCCTCTTTTATTCTAATTTGATGGTACCCCGAACAAAGATCTAATTTTGTGAAATAAATAGCACCATGCAATTCATCAAGTAAATCATCAATTACTGGAATAGGAAAATTATCTTTGATGGTAGACTTATTGATTTCTTGGTAATCTGGACACATCCTCCATATTTCATCCTTCTTACACACCATGACCACTGGTGAAGAATATGCACTCTGGTTATGCCTAATGACACCTACCTTCAACATTTATTGTACCATTTTCTCGATCTCACTTTTCTAGGAATATGGGTATCTCGTATTGTCCGATGTTAGGTGTTTGGCTCCTCGAATAAAATGAATGACATTATCATGATCCTTAACCGTGGTATTCCCTTTGGAATTTCATCAAAAATATATGAGTGAGCATCAACAATCTTCTCAAGATCGGGTGGCATTAAAGACTCAGTATATTTTACTTCTATGGAAAATATATTTTCTATAAATCCATCTACTCCTTTTCTGAGAACCTTCTACATCTGATGAGAGCTAATAATCTGTGGAGACTTAGCTACCATCCCATTCAATTGTATTTTCCTTCCATTTGAATTAAATCGCATGAAAAATTCTTGGAAATTCATCTCTATAGTACCTAAGGTTGTGAGCCATTGGACACCCAAAACAATATTTGCCCTTCCCATAGAAATAGCAAACATAGGTGAATATAACATGTAGTCTCCCATGGAAATCTTGATACTAGGCACTTTCCTATGCACTTGATTGTCCCACCATCCGCAATCATAACTTGCATTTCTGGAGCGATGTAAATAAAATAATTGAGGCGGGCAACTAAATTACTTTTTATGAAGTTATGAGTACTCCCTGAGTCAATCAACACCATCACCTTCTGTTATTTGAGATAGTCAATAACCTTGAGTGTTTAAGGAGTACTGATACCTAACAATGCATGGTAAGAAATTACAGTTGGTGATCCTCTACTTCATCTTCTCTTTGGTTCCTCGGCCTCTCTTATAATTTCATCTTCCTCATTATTCTCATTACCTTTGTCAATATAGAAAAACTTCTTCTCAACACATTTATGTCTTGGTCCATTTTTTTGTCACAGCTTAAAAAATAATCCTTTTTCTCTCTTTTCTTCCATTTGTTGAGGAGTCAGTCTAATTGGCCTATCAAATGAAGGGGAAGAGATACTACGATCTCTGTGTTAATGAAAGGTGACCTCCTACTACATATAACTTTTTCCTTTGCTTGACATGCCATGATAATAGAATTAGAAAGCTTGAGTGGATTAAACATATGCCTCATGCTCTACATGGTCCTTAAAACCCCTAAGAAATAGGTCATTCAGATTCTCTTTTGGAATATTCTCCACCCTTAAGGATAGGTTCTGGAATTGATGCACATAATCTTTGACTAATCCTGTTTGCCGTAACTTTTATAATTGACTAAATTATTTCTCTGAAACACTTTGGAACTATAGTGCAATTGCAACTCCTTGGTAAAAACTATCCAAGTGACACTGAGACCATTCTTCTACCTCTGAGCACATAACCATCGATACCAAATGAATTGGTCTAGTTCAAGATACAAGGATACTAATGTCACCTTTTGTCCTGATGGTGTTTGGTGTAACTCAAATAATTTATTCATTTGATTTATCCAATTCAGAGGATCCTTACCATCAAATTTTTGCATATCCACTTTCAAAGATCATGTTACGTGGTTGTGAATACATTGGATTTTGATTGGGATGGAAAAGTTATCCAAGATGGTTATTTTGTCCATGATTTTGAACCAAGATCCTCCTTGGTTGATATGGGGTGGATTTGGGCAATATTGTTTATCCTTTACATGTTGCATGATATCATCCAACCACTGATTGATTTGGTCTATGTCTCCTTTAGAGGCCATATTAGATTGTACATTTCATAGCTAATACTCAAGTTGTCTCACGTTATGATCAACTGAGGTAAACCCTAGTGCTGAGGAGTCTGTATTTACCCCTTCTGACTCCAACTCTTTAATCACTACCCCATCTTTATCTGGGGTTTTACCCGAGTGATTGAATTCTTTTTTACTCTTGTGGAAGGCCTCGTCATGATGTCAAACCTTAGGGTTTAGGGTTTCGATAAAAATTTGGTTGAACAAGAAAAAACACAGAGAAGATACTAATACTATTTTTTGAGAGCTTTCTAAAAATGTAAAGAAATCTGAACAATTCCACAAATTTTGGTCTAGGGAGCATTTTTATCAAAAACCCTAAATTTGCAATAACTTTTGCAAATGATATAAAAAAGGTCTAAAATTTTTAGATATTTTTACTTGAACTGATTTGCAACTCTGGTAAATAATTATCTCACAAATTTGATGTGATTCATAAGATAGAGCGGAAATTTAAAAAATAGGGTTTTTGCCCTATTTTTGGCCTGGATCACAACTTTGATACCACTTGTAATGAAATTACTTGTATAAGTCATATTATGAGAAACAATAGAACACCAAATAACACAATATTTCACAATAGTGATCTCAATATGCAATCGAATAGCTTCGCCACTTCAAGGGGACAACCTCCAAACCATAGAATAAGACTCAAATGCTCAAATGATGATGAACTACTACCTACATCCCCATATATACTATTCATATGCTTATGACCATCACCAAGGCTGGCCAACTAAGCATGAGAGAGTATAAATGATATAATAAAATGATATGGTAAGCTATAAGTTAAATTACTCATATCCTAATAAAAGCAATAGGTTAAGGCGTAGAAGAAAATCATCTTGACGTGTAGCGTTTTCTTTCATAACATTCATGAACTTGGGTATTTCATCACAATGTGTTGACATATATTCTCAAAAAAATCCATATTAATCTTTATGATTAATTTTTTAATCAAAGTATTATATGCGAGACTCTTGTGATACATTATGACTCACTAAATTTTTACTCTAGGTATTTGAAGAAGACACATTGGAATTTTTGACCATGCCAATGACTTGTTTCACTAATGTAACTAAGTTATCTATGCATCTTTTACTTATTTTATGATTCCTTTTTCTTTTTCAAATTTTACCTAGTAGTAACCAAAATAATTTCAACAAGGTTTATGGGTTTATGATCAATTCTATCACTTTTCTTAGCTGAGTCACAAATATAAGAAATTTAGGTGGCATAGGATAAAAATATGAAAAATGCATACCATGTAAGTGTATTAAGTTTTCAACACTTTTCAAAAATTAACTTAGGCTTTTAGGTCAAAAATCAAGAACCATATAATTGAGGGATTTCAAATCTAGTAGAATAAACCTTATAAAATTTGCACAAATTAAATTGTATCACAATGTAGTCAAGATCTAATGCTAAAGGAGCATAGGAATAGTTCAGCTTCACAACAATATAATCTGCATAATTTTATTATAATCAAATACAACACTATTAATATAATATTGATTAAAATTCCATGGGATACAATGAATTCTCTTTTAATATAAACATGGAAGCACACATGCAAATAAACTTTCCAAAAAATGTGGATACGATCATAGTAGATTGCTATAAACATGGGAGAACTAATAGAAGATATGAAAAATTATCATAAAATTTTTGCAAATGATAGCCATGTATCAAACTGAAATGATAAGTGTGTTTTCCTAAGTTAGATCTCATGTCTCCTTTATTTGATCCATATGTCATGACACTTGTAACCTATTAAAAAACTTTCTTTTTCGTCCTTAGGGAAATTTCAACACACAATATTTGATGGCTTAAGGAAAATAATGTGAGATTTGTATTCCCATGTTGAGGGATAGTTGGTTTTAAAGCACTTTATAATTAACAAACCCAGTAAATTATTAAAACCACTCAATAGAAATTATGTACAAAACAAGAAATTGCATAAATGAAAATAATTTTATTTATATGTACAAAACCATAAATTACATGCCAAAATAACTCCGTGATAAATACTAGCTTTAGACAATCATTGAAGTTTTGGTAAGAGATCTATACAAAAGTACTCAATTCCTCTTATTCTTTGAACAAGAAAAATATATAGGCATGGTCTCCTAAAACGAAGGAGTCAAGAATTCTCTCTCTCTCTCTCTCTCTCTCTCTCTCTCTCTCTCTCTCTCTCTACGATGAATTTTCTCATAACAGCTCATATATATTTATAAGATATTCGATATACTAATATGATACACTAAACTATAAAATATTAAACAACCCCCTTATTATGGACATAGGGGAGCAACCAAACCAATAAATAGTCATGTATGTCAACATATACAAACCTTATGTACTCAGTTACTCATGAAAAGTGTTTCTTGTGATCACTTACATACGTAAATACAATTTTTTACACTTTCTCTTCTAACGAGTGTTGAGATTTTTACTAGAAAATCACTTACTTCTAGTGATAACCCACATACACATACACAATTATTCATGATTTCACTTCTAGTGGTTGTTGGGCTTATCACCAATCTATCATTTATAAGTGATCAAAAAGGATTCATAGTAGAATTTTTCCCTCCTATATATAAATTTACAATATTTTATTTGCATCACACCATACTCACATAAGGAGATTAAGATTGAGGACTACGTCATCACTGTCACATTTAAGCCTCTTTCCTTGATCACTGCCACTTAAGCACAAACAATGTAGATAATCTTCACCGTCTCTAGAAACCATCCTTGACTTTTTTGATTTGGCACATACTATATGTTACTAATGCAATGTGCAACCCTTTCATTAGTTGTGAAATAGAGGTAACTTATGGTAGTCCTACCTCCATTTCCCATGTCCTTCAATAAAATGTTACTTTCTCAAGAAGATATATCGCGAACCTCGCCATCTCACTTTTGATGAAAAATATACCCCAAATATTTTTACACATTCTCATTCTAGTTTGATGCTAGGTTCTTCGAGAATATGTTTTTACAAAGAAGAATTTTGACACCGATCACTAACGACATACATGCTTTATTTTGACTATAAACATATTCCACTTCCTAATAATGAAAATTTTGAAATAATTATTAAACTAATAAGACTATAGACTCCAAAACACGCCAAAAATATACATTGAAACTACTATCAACTCATTCTTTTTTGAAATGATAAGGCTATAGTTCCATATACTTAAATATAATTAAAATCACTAAACCAATATAAATAGAATCCTATCAATGAAACTTTTAGCTTTACCAGACAATATAACTTAAGGCTATAAATAAGTAAACACCATATGAAATTATAAACATAAATTACCAACCCCTAAAGAAACAAGGGCCGCGTAGAAAATAGTCCCTTCCATTGCAATGTTTTTAATAGCTATATTTGTGTCATAAACATATACATGATATTGACTTAGGGATCTTGCATATAGTATAAAATTTGTATTGTTGTTGTAATAAATGTTAGATTGTTCATATTTCATCGGAATGCTTGATCAAGAAAGGAATAAGTTTCCTAAATCGATGAAATAAAACTTTCATATATATGAAGATTGGTTTCCAAAATTCATTACAAAGACTATGAATCCAATATTAGATATCATATAGGGTTGCGATTGACTAAAATCATGATGATTATAATAACAAGTGTAGAGAAAATAAGTATAATATATGAGAATGTGTCTATTGGAAATATATTATTAGGGAAGTTAAATATGGAGGATAGGGTATAACTGAAGATGGAATCGTTCATGAGAAACATTTAACATAACTAGGATATAGTAAATGAGATCTAATTAATATAGAAGGAAATATCTTCTTCGCAAGCTTAGAGAAAAAGATTTCAATTAATTCATATTACTTTGAGGTGGATGTATATATTGGTCTGGCATGTGTGAATGAAACATGAGAAAATGTTGTGTATATCTTATTTTTAAATATTGGAGTTCAATAAAGTGAAGTAACAACAAACGAGTTTATTCAAAATATAGACGGTAGTGCCATTTTTAGATGAGTAATCAACTCCAAGATGATGCATGTCATGTATCCCATTTGGAAGTCATACATTCCAATGATATTGGTATTTTGATTCCTGAGAAGAAAGCTTCTAATCAAAAGTTTCAGATTCTTAGTAGTGCATATGCTTAGTGTATATATAGCTCTCTAAATATTGTATTGGAAAATATCAACAATAGTCTTCTCAAACTGGATGATAAAGAATAAATATATACCTCCCAAGTATATGTAGCACATCATGTTAATGGTAATTTTGTTATGTTTAATGTTGAGAAATGTATTCTAGGGTCAAAAGACAATGTTGATAATGTCTATCTAGTTTGTAATATTAGCATAAATTCTAGAATTAGGTTGATCAATGAAACCGATGTTGTTATTGGTGCAAATTTAATATTTTTTTGTAAAGAAGAAGTTCTTGTTTTCCATATTCTAAAGATTAATCCCACATTTGATCACATTGTTGTGAAAAAATAAGAAGGAATAAAAAAACTTGTGATATCACCCTCATTAGGCAAAATATCCATGTAAAGACAATAGTTAGATAATGCCATCTATTGTCTCTAAGCATCTTATGAATTCATTGGAAAACCTAGAAGTGGGAAATGTGTGTATAGATAGATATGATTGCAATCATGATTCTCATGCTAATATAAGGGGTGAATATAAAGAGAATGACAAAGGATGTTACCGTTAGGTGAAGATCGTGGTATCAAATGTTTTGTAAGAGATGTCAATTTAAGGTTTCTTCTTCATAAAATGGTAAGTAATATAAGGTCCATTCACGAATAAACCCATTCTATGGAAGTAAATGGGGTTTCCAAGTAGAATTAAAGAGATAATTCTTGAGATTAAAGACTTTAATGTATGATAAAATTCAGGATTCATCATATATTGCATATATTGTAGACATCTATAAATGGTTTTTCTTCTATTGGAATTTAAACAAAAATGAAAACAAAGAGAACGAAACAATTATAAGGCCCTTGATGTATTTTTCAGATTATGTGGAGGCTAATAGTAAGGATGCCTCTATTAGTGCAATTACTTGGTTGTGATCAAGTGAGGTTGAAATTGGCATTGCCTCTAACATGTAACTTGTTACTAAGATTTCCAATAATATGAGTCAATTCAATGAAGTAGGATCTCAAGCGAAGGAAAACAAGATATGAATTCTTGATAGTTTGTTTATTGAATATTGAAATAGTTCAAAGAGGGCATATAATTATTTGAATAAGTCTCGTTCAAAATCTAGTGCTAAAAGGCATTCTAGCATTCTTATAATGGATTCAAAATAGCCAGCCTCAACATAAAAAGAGGTTCAACCAATCATTTGATTCTTGTATAACTCTTGAGGAGACAATGGACCTCTCCATGAATTTCCTCACTATTTTTCCATGCCATCGAAGCATAATTGAAAGAATATTTTTTGTATTTTAGGCAATTGGGAAGTTAGGGTACAAGGGATGAAATTTTTATTTTATGAATCTAATTTTTGTCAAGTGAGATGACATTTGGCATAGAAAAACTATGGCATATGATTGAACTATGGAATCCATGTAAATGGAGGATGAAGAATGGTTTTGGTAGGTAGAATTTCGACAAGGGGACACGAGATAATGCTAGAGGAAAATGAGGGGTAATGTTTAGAAGCTCATTGGAGGAAATGATCCCACAAACTCTAGTAATTTGTACCCACAACCATTAGATCAATTCTATGTAGGTATCACGAGATGAAAGAAATCCATATTTTTTTGGGTCTTTTGGAATGTAAATCCAAAGTCTCAAACTTCCATTCCATCAAGTATGATGTGGAATGACATGGTGCAAAACCCTGGAGATGTAAGATAGGGTATTTATACTTCTAGACTCGTTGACATTCATTTTGATACCCACACAAAATTGAGCACAATAATTCCATTCCATTTAGCTAATATATTATTCACAAATTAGTAGTTTCGTCATCATAAACAACACAAGCATATACAAAATGTTGCCAATCCACCTAGGCTAATTTTAGATAATCATGCACATTTTTCCCGATTGGAAATAGGTCGATATTAAAAGGAATCATTATTTTAAGATATGAGATATTTCTACTAGCCTATTAAAAGGCAACATGTGAAATTGATGATATATAAAACTATTTTAAAAAACAAATAAAAGTGTTTCGTTGAATGTAGAAATGTTTTGTTCTAGCACTATATGCCAACAAAAGAAAGCATTGGGACTTCACCAGGATGACGGGATGGAAACACTTTTCTATATTTATGCATAAATGCAAAATAAGGTAGATATAAAATAACGCCATTTTTAGTTAGCATACAATATGTTCTCTTCATTCAATGTAGTGTTTCTAGCCAACAAATAAGAAAAACAATTGAAAACACGACAATGAACAAAACTAAATAACAAATAGCTACAACATAACATTAAACTATGGTTGAGATTGAGATTCTTCCCGCATCATCTCAAGTGATTGAAATACGAGTATAAGCGGTGGCAAAGAATACTCAAGATAAAGCAACACATTATCAATGATCATGAGTTCCAATCACATTTCCAATAAGCTTTACAAAATGAGAATTTCCTCTTAGACTCAATGAGAACTTCAATCCTTCAATTCTTATTCCACTTTTTACTGCCATGAATCTATATAAGAAGTAGGTGCTAACAGAAAAAAATGTTGCATAGGATTGAATTATGGAATCCATACAAGTAGAAGATCAGGAACAATTTTTGATAGGCATAGCTTACAATGGGACATAGGATAGTGCCAAAGGTAGAGGAGGTCTAATGATTAAAAGTTCCATGGGATGTTGAACCCCCACAAACCCTATTTATTTCTAGTATGGCTATGTAGGTATCGGGAAGAAAGAACTCTAGATTTGTTTGGGTTCTTTGGGATGCATAGCTAGAGTCTTCATACCTTTGTTCTTGCATCATTTAAAAGATAGACTTTAATGGAGTTTAGGGTTTTAAAAGATGAGGGTTGCATTAAATTTTAAGGTTAGGTGTTTATAATGGGTCACCTTTGAAAATGGTAAGATGTAATTGATTATAAATTTTGATTTATAAAAATCTAAAAATATAAATTATTATCGACATTTTTTGAAACATTAAAGTTGGAAAATAATATACTTTAAAAAGCTCACATAACTATTTTTCTTTGAGCGGGTGGTCTCATGAGAAAGTGAATTTAGGGAAGTAGGAATCTTTAGAATAATTTCCTGAAAAAAGGAGCACCATATTTTTAGGAGGAGAGTTTAAGGTCGTGGTCCCATGTTGGGGGCTAGTTATTTTTTCGCAGTACTATAGAGAAAAAAAGGAGCTTAAACTAATTTATGGTCTCATACATAATTGTTTTCAACAATTATTGTAGAGTAATTATAGGAGTCTACATCAATTTATGGTCCCATGCATTAAATATTGAAGGATGACTATTGTTGCTACTCAAAATTGTAGAAAAAACAAGGAGGTAAAGTAAAACAAGAAGCCAAGTGGCATAAAATGTGGAGAAACGTTTTTAGCGGGTAACTAATTTCTTGTGCCCCTACTGATTGTTGGGGCTGAAAAGTGTGTTCCTAAACTTCTAGTGCTCAACCTTTTCGGGATCCCCTCGCTGCATAAGGAGGAGCATGAGCGTTTTTTAACATTCGACCCTATTTCCTTGCAAATCAGGAGCAATGGCCCTCAACATGGGACCACGCTCTAAGACTTGGTCAAAAGAGGGCTAGGAGTTTCTCCCGTCCACTTCTATTTTGTAGGAACATATTATGCCAAATATCAATTTATAAATGAGAAGCTTTTTTTTTAAATTGCAAATTAAAATATAATTTTTTTAATATTTCACCTAAAAAAATGCAACAGACTCTCAAACAAACTATATACCATGGGATTACTTATACTATCAATACTCCTAAAATTTCTCTCCACACCAACTAAGAAAATTTAGGAGCCCCCTCCCATGGGATGATGGGACCACTTCCTCAAGTTTTGAAATTTTTGATTTAATATTTAAAAGCTTTGCAAAATCAATTACAACGCTATTCCTGGAAGTGTACTCATAGATTTTTTCTATATAGATACATTATCACATATTTATGATAAATAGAAGTTGATTGGTGGTGCTGGCATTGTGTTAAATCTTCCTATTTAAAACTCTGAATTGTTGGGCATTCACTAGTCCCTTGGAATTACCAAAAATACATAAATAATAATAATGTAGTATTTTATAGCAATGTTCGATAAGTATGTGAACTAACAGACGATTCAAAATATAACACCATTGGCAGAAGTGCAGATAGTCAGACTAGGAGATTCATTGAGCTCTGCAGAACAACAATGCCAGTAGAGTAAATGAACTTGTCAATGGAAAAATTGACAGAAAAGAGAAACTAAAATATGGATTCTGTTAAATAGTGATGTCTGTCTGTCTGTAGTAATTACAAACAATGATGTCTGTCTGTATCAGAGGCCTGCTCGTCACATGTCAATCATTCATTGCTTCGACAGTAACAACAACTGCATGTGTGGAAATGGTGACGACGTATGCTCGTAAATGATGTAGGAAATTATGAATCTGTACAATAACGGAGGGCATACGGTTGGTTCGACACAAAACCTTTTCCCATTATCTTAGAGAAAAGATTCTTTGCACGCGAGACCCAACTCTGGAATCTTTTTCTTTTATTAAGCTCCTACTCTGCATGTGTATCCTAGCGTAAGTCATTATCATTCCATCGGGTGATATACAAGTTTTTGAGGCTTTATACTTTATCTTTAGTCCCTCTTCCATCATTGTGTCCATAACCTCACAATGGGGTTCATCTACGCAAGTCTCATTTTGAAATGAAACTTACTTGAGTGCCCATCATGACACTCTAGATTGGTGCATGAGGGGCTATAAGTACAAATCATCAACCTTGTTCCCCTTCTGGTATATTACCCAAGTCAACTCCAAGTCTTAGTTTGGTGGGAGACCCCTTGGGGTTCTCGATCAAGATTTATCCCCCTTCTATCTTAATGCCTTTAAGTGCGCCTCTTTGTCCATAAGTTTCTCGAGTTTGCTTCTAATATTAATGGAGTTGTGGAGGTCAATGGGTGCATCACCAAAACTAATGGCATATCATTCTTCTCTTTTATTATGGTCTTGCTTCTTCTTCTTTTCGGGGTTGAGTTCTTCTTCTTGGCCCGATGTTCCTTTTGGTTTCCCAACATCGGTTTCTTCTTGGGTAGGGTTATCTTCTTCATGCCTTGTCTCTTCTTTTTTTTCCTTCCCGAGATCCTCTTCTTCATGTTTGGGCCCTTCTTCTATTGGCTTTCTTCTCGGATGTTCTAGTCGTAGCACATGTTTCATGACTTTGTCTATGTTTTTATCTTTATTTGTGCTAGTTTCCTTACACACTTCATCCAAAGATGTCCCTAGAATTGTCCATTTTAGACTCGTCCTTGGGTCCTTCCCCATGTCCTTGTGTATTAAATCCTTTTTGTTCCTCCATGTGCATTGGTGATTAAGGTGTAGGGGAAGCTAGTGGGGTGTGTGTAATTGTGGCCCCAATAGTTCCTATTTCCATTGGCCACCACTTGGCATGTGGCCTAATGGTTTCATCATAATGACAATGAAACTGGATTTAGTATAATGGGTAGAGGCACTACCTTGGTTGTTGTTGGATATTTCTTTTCTTTCAAGAAATGGGATTCCTATGCACTGGATTACGAGATTCTTGCTATGTCACTGGGCCTTTTGGTTTATATTCCTAGCCGCTTTTAGCGTTTGACTCATTCGTTTTCTCTAATTTAAGCATGTAGATTGGTTATCTTCTTCCTCTTCATCCTCATAGTGAATCACCTTTGTCTTACATGAAGGCTTCTTCTTCTAGATTTATGGGCGATCGAGTCTCATTGCATGTTCTTCTTACATGGTTTTAACATGTATGTGATTACATGGTTGGTCAACTTGCCCACACTTGGTGCATTGATTATGGAAATCATATGAGTCATCATCTATGTTGTTATCATATATCACCTCCTTGTCTAGATATATTGTAGCTAACCTAAGCATTGTGATGTTATCATCCAAATTGTTTGTACCCTCTAAGAAGAGCCTATCATTAATCCTAGTAATGACCACATTGAAATAGGCCCCTAAAAGGCATAAGGAAAATAACACCAAACATAGTGGTTACCATCCTATATCTTATATTGTGTGAAGTAGTACTATTGCATTACTTTGAACTTGACTCGACCTCCATAGACCACCAATAATTACCTTAGGATATGCCACTCATTCTAAAAGGTATTTGCATGCATCACGACACTTATCCCTCCATATCTTGTTCACTTTTTTATCATCTAGTGGGCATGTGTACTATTTGAAGCACTTAACTAGGGATTCCTTCCACTATGGGTACTCATAAATGGGATCATAGCCACCAGGTACCCTAATCTCATCAAACATAATAATGATCAAGATATCTTTGACCCTAAATGCATCTTGATCCTCATGTGCTACCCTTGCACTATCAATTATCCCGTTGGAAATATATTGCACCAAGTTCTACTAGTCTTTGAGGGTGGATATTTTATGACCTAGGTAGAGAAATTTCTAGTTGATTTTCTCCCACCTTCCAAAGTGGCACAATTTGTTTCTCACAAGGTGTACCATGATCCTTGTCATCAGATCTAGGATGTCCACTATTGGAATTATGTACTTTCCGCACTTATAATTCATCATTTGTTCTAGGTTTTTCACATCCATGTTGTCATCAAACATATTATTCATACGTGTACTCTATTTTTGTATCCATGTTAGCCTATCGATTAAGTTGGAGGATATCTTCTTTTAATTCTTAGAAAAGTAAAATTGGTTGTTATGAATGTCTAATAGAAGAAAAAAACTTAGTTTCAAGTAGGGAATTCAATGATTTGAAACACACATAGTGCCTCCAACTTTGTGTATCATTTGATATCAACCTAAATTTTTCCATATACACCCACCATTCCTTTGATGAGATAATCATCTTCAAGGTATTTAAATCTCTTGTGGTGGTTGATATATTTCATCTTCACTTTATAGATCTTTCTCTCCCTCATTCTCTAATATTGTAATATTTGGGGAAGTACATCTTGGGTATGCCCACATCCTCCACATCAATCTTTAGATAGACATGTTCATCCTCTTATAGGAAAAATGTATCTCATCCACACGGGTTGGCTTGGCATATCCTCTATCTTTACTTTCCTTTTCACTATTTCAAACACAGTAATCATTGTTATTAGGGGTTTTCTTCCTCGGCTCTGAGCTTCCTTTTCTATTAATGGTGGAAACCTACTAACATAGTGTAAAAATTACATTTTCCCCAATTTCTCACACTCCAAATTCTTCAAAGATGCATTTTTTCTACTATCATTGCCTTGTTTTATCTTTTCACTTCAACCATTGGTTTCATTTGTACAACACTTCAATCTGTATTCACAATTTTCTCACACACAACCCTAATACCTTCTCTCCTACCCATCTCTTCAACTAATAGAGCTAAACATGGAAATGAATTCTATCTACTCAATAAGAAGGGTAATCATTGTTTTCGTTGGGAACATTTCACCATGATGTTAGAATTATGTGTTCAACAATCTAACACTGGAGATGTGTTTCCATTTTCCTTCCTCTCTCCCACCCTAGGTGACATCAACATCTAGGAGTGAATTTCTCCTTGTTGGTATTCTTGGGTAATGTACACCCTCCATTGCATGTTTTACCTATTTCAATCATACCTTATATGTGGATAGTCAATTTTAATGTCATCCCTAATATCTCCTTTTTCCTCTCCTCCCTCAATTTGTTTTGTTTGGTGCTCCACTATGCAACAACTTTTTTTTTTAGATAAGTTATGCTCATCCTTATTTTTACTTTAGTTACCCTTATTTTGCTCCACCTATGTGCATGAATTTGTGAATAGTTCCTTGCATCACTTTTGGTTGGTGATATCTAAGTGTACACTTAAGAACTCAATTACACTTTTCCTACCATGCTCTCTCCAAATAATGAATGATTCGACGAGATGATGTTATTAGTAATAGTTCCTAATATGCATACATCATGCCTCTTACAATAATATCTTCACAATTTATAACAAACGAAATTTCAATAAGATAAATGAATAAGGAAATATTGGTGGAGTGGTTCAAATATCCTTATTAAATTTTGAAACCATCTAGGGCTATTATAGGGAATGGTAGGGATTCAAGTGGCTACCGTTGAAATGACCTTGAAGCATTTGTGCATTTAGTATGTATAAGTTACACACACTACTCTCCAATATGTTATGGATTATATTGGTACCACTCATCTGATATGAAACTTACCTAGATGTCGACATATCAAGAATCATATATGAGGACATGCATGCCCTCCCTTAGCACTTTACCCTTTATGTTTTTGGCATGTCATGTCTTCTATCCGGCCTTCTCTATTCTCTAGATCCATCTCACCAAATATATCTTCTTTTCTAGTTCCTCCATCGTCTAACTAATTGTTGTCATGTCATCAAGGTTACATGCATTTGAAGAGAAGGCACCAAAAATTCCTCATGCGAGAACTTCCTCCTTACCAAACACTAGTTTAAATGGTGTGAAATTTTTGAGGCACTTGTAGGTGGTCCCATATGACCACATCATGGCGAAAAACTCAATCATCCTAGTCTTTGGGCCCTATGTCATACATATTTATTAGTGTTATTGTAAAGATATTAATGACAACATCCACAATCATGTTGGACCAAGGATGATATATTTATATTTTGTGGTGCATCACCATGAATTCCACCAGTATTATGTGTATTGTTTTGGTGAGGAAGTTGATTCCTTGGTCATTGGTGATACTAAGTGAATATTCATATCTTAGTATGTTCTCCCATAAGAAAAGTTTCATCATTATTGATGTGAAATCCCTTATGGTGGATACTTATACCCACATATTTAAATAATCAGTGGTATTAATGATATACCACACTCCTATTTCGGCACATATGAGTATTAAGGGAATCTCATCCCTTTGATAAGTTTTCCAATCCTTTGACACATATCACACTTAGTGGCATACTCTTTGGTGTCCTTGAAGAGGGTGGGCCACCAAAGCATCTAAGATTTTTTTTTTTTTTTGAGATGTGGCCTCTCTAACATAGTTCCCTCCTATTATTCCTTCATGTGTCTCACAAATACAATTTTTGTACTCATGTTCTAAGATGCAATGTCTAAGAACTTTTTCTTGTCTTAGCTTGTATAACTCCCTTGTAATGAGTTTGTAAGGGGATATGAGAAGCATTAGTTTCTTCTTCTAACTTACTATCCAACCTTATGGTACCAAATTTGATGTAAGGAATACAACTATGTCATCTAACTCTTAAGGAACCCTTTAAATCCTATATAAATATTTATCTAGTATCTTATATTATATGTTGTTTATATCTTCCTTGTCGTTGATTATGGATATGTGATTGGGACCAAAGTTAAGTTTCCTAGCTTTGCCACCACTAATAAGGTGAACTCTTGAAACAATATGATCCACATAAAGATGTCTCCGTGCAAAATTGGCTTATTCACTAATGATTTCAATGCCTTGTGATCAGTAAAGAAGAAAAAGGTCATAGCTAGTAAGTATTGTCAATTTTTTTGAAGAACATAGACCATGACCAAGGTCTTGTGTTCATGTTTTATGTATTTTTTCTCTTCAAATGATATTTTTATACTTGCAAAGTACATTGGATGATCTCCATTTCCTACCTCTAGTTGGGATAGAATAGCCTCTATTACCACTCATGAATCATTCATGTGAATGTCGAACAACTTCTTCTAATAAGAGAAATGTAAATTATGCATAGTGAGAAACTTATATTTTAAAGTATAGAAGGCCTCATGTTGGCATATTGTCCATACAAATGTTCTTTCCTTCCTCAATAGTTCTTTCAAAGGACCCACCACCTTCATATAGTATTTTATGAACCGTGTGCTAGATAAATTCATGCACATCATGTTAGGTTCTATGTTATTTTAGGTTCATAATTATAATATTTGTATTGGGTCAAATATCATGCCTTTGTAGCTAATCACACATCCCACCAGACCCAAAATGGAATTTAAAATGCACACTTTTTGAGATTCGAGAAGAATTATAGTTGCTTACATCTATTGAAAATGAGTCTTGGGTTGATGTTGTGGTCTCTCATTAAACCATAGATTGTTTGGCCATGTAGGTACCCCTATAGGATCTTTTGAATGAAATCCTAACAATATTCAATCACTATGCCCATGAATACAACTGAAAAAAATTCAAACCAAAAGGAATCACATTGTATGCAAACAAGACTCATACCATTACAAATGTGGCATCCACCTTATCTTCATCCACCATCTAGAATTGGTGATATGTAGATAACCCATCAATGAAGGTGTAGATATTTCATCTCACGACCCCCTACTATTTATTTAGTGAAAGAGGTGGGGAAGGGATCAATGATACAAACCCGATTCAAGACATATAACTATACACGGATCTATATGCACCCACTACTTTTTATAATGATTACCATAGGTCCAATCCACTCAAAATCCTTTACTAGATATATGATTCCTATATTCAATATTTTTTTAATATATTCTTTCGTGCCTTTTTCCTTAGGTTGGGGTTCATGCAATATGATATTTTCATTACGAGGATGCATCTTCCCTTAGTTTGATTAACATATTTTCCAAATATGAATGGACTCCATTAATTTCATGATAACCCTTAGGGAATATGTCATTGAACTCGCAGATAAATTCTACATTGTACACTAGTTTTGTATCGAACCATTAATTGGCTATGGTGGCCAATTACAACTCTTCCTCCAATCTTTTGTTGAATTCTAATGTGTGCATAAGATCAATGTAGTATCCCCGCTTTGGTATCCTACATGCCCTTGAATGTTATCTAAGCAAGTACTTGTTTGAACCTTCAATTGGTCTTTAGGGTCATCTTTCTCATATACCTTCATTAGCACTTTACCCTTATCCCTAGCCACCAACCCTACTAGTTGTTCCCTACCATTATTCTTGTCTCAGTGGAGGATTCTTGTTTCATGAAAAAATTATTGAGTGTGTACACCTCCTTGTACTAGAGTTTCTTGACCCTCTTCTCTATGAGATCATATTTTTGGAAGATGGTTTTTTTCATTATTGTTAAGGGCCTATCCCATTCTATCCCTATGGATTGAAAATATAATGTGTGTGCTAAATATGCCTTCAATCTCTCCCGCTTTTATGTCTCCCTTATTGTTCAACTCAAACCATACCAAGCACACACCCACACACAGTTAGAGTGATGTATAATGTATATACCCATAAGTATATTGGAAATTTCTTATGGTCATGAGCCCAAACCACCTCACACTAGCACATATGAATAAATGGGAAAGTTTCAATACTTATTAGTTCCAATTTCCCATTTCTCCTCTCAAACAAGATCATGAATGCCTCTTTTATGATTCTCTACTTGGGTAAATATGGTTGGTTTTTCACCCACCATATTGAAGCTATTATTTTAAGAGTGTATACCATATAACTCAATTTTTTTCTCATATTTTAGAAAACATGCTTCCAAATCCACAACATATTCTTGGGTGCACATGGTTCTATCATACCTTGATAATATCAAGAGTATACCCTTAATAAACCGTGATAATGTTTTAATGGTCAATGCAATTTCCCTAATAGGTGTGTTCATTCGGATAATTATCCTCCTCCTTAGAGGCGTGATCTTGGGTTTCCATACTTGTGCTAGCATATGTATTACCTTTGGATCTCTACTAGAGGATTTTAGAACTTATCTTTTAAATGATCCTCTAGACTTCCTCCGAGCCTCATTGTACCTTCTTTTAGTGGTTTCACATGTTTCTTCAACCCACCTTTTTGCATGCATCACTTAAGATATTTGAGATTGAGGCATTAGTTCTCCACTCGCTACAACCCTAATTTTTGATTAAATGTCATATTCTCCTTACACTATGATGTTTTATATGTCTTCTTATACATCCACCATTTATAAAAAGGAGTCCCTTTTGTTGTGTCTAGTGGGATCATGATGTGGTGCTCACGATTCTTGAAAATCATACATAACACTTTTTAAAATGAAAATATCCATTATTTAAAAAAAAACTTGAGCTTGTAAAGAAGGTAAACTAATTATCACCTTGGTAAGCTCAACGAACTTGAAGTAAGTCACAAAATTTGTACCCATAATATCCAAGGCCACTCCCTTGAGCACACCAAGATGGACAACCCTTTTCTTTTTAGACAAGAACATAGTGTTTGGAGTAGATTCTACAAGTCTCCCCATGCAGGTCCAAGCATCCTTATTGTGGATATTTACCTCAATTCCCATATAAATGAGGATGTTATGCTTTTCATTCCCATTTAGTTATATATCCGATAAAAACTCTCTGTTAAACCATTAATTGTTATATTTTATCTCTCATCCTACCACCTACGCTATGAATCTAGTTTCATATCAAGAGACTCTATGATACGACATGAGCTCTATCGGTACTCCCAGAGCCTACCCTCATATTTCAACACAACGAATTTGGAACTATTTATGTTTTTCCTTAAGGGGATTTATAACTGTTGGTGCCTCAAGGGATAAACCATGTTCATCTCACCTCACTCACAACTCGGTGGTCAATCCCGACCTCTCTACTCGACTCCTTCCGGTTGATTAACTCTACACGCCCCTTTGGTCAACCTAATTGACCCCTTTTTAGGCCTGAACAACCACATCCAAAACCCACTAACCTACAACTTGGGTGGATCCTTTTCTATTTATAATTGTGCACCCAAATCTTTCTCCGCTTCTCTCTCTTATGTGTTGGATCCTCCAATTTTCCCGCTTGACGTCAAATTTTTACTAAGATATTTAATGATATTATCCATGTCATATGATCTCAGCCAATCCCTTTGTGTCACGTCTACTAGTCATATTGTCACCATCACCCATGTGACCTATAGATCCGTTCGGTCCATCCTTTCCTATGCTAGCTATTACAAAATCCGTATCTCGTTGGGCCTCATCTTTAGCTCTTCACAGTGCTCTCTCCTAATGATCCAAACTCCTCTTAGATCCTCATGTACTTTTTTATCCCTTCACACTTTCCTACTTCATGCCTTTAGGCCACTCCTGTCATGAATATTTTTACTTATCTCTATGAATATCCTTTACCCTCTTGGTATTTCTTCTTCGTCAGCATCACTTTCGTGATTTTTATTTGGAACACTATCCTACATGATCTTATCCCTCCAAAATTTCACATGCCTCTTCTTTCTTCTAGTGCACCCTGTTTCATGTGCACTCTAACAACCTCTAATGCAAATATTATACTTGGTTTCCTTCGAGACAACACCTTTCTCATTGCAATGGTACTCCCATTGATGTGAACATATCCTTGAACTATTCTTCATTTTATCTCTTGCATCCTTTGATTATTGCACGCATCTCCCTTCTCTAGTGTAGGTTTTGCCTAAGTCCCAAGATTCCCCTACATCAAACACCCAATGTACTTTAAACTTGAGGTCCTTCTCAAGTGGATGTGAGTGATAGAATCACCCTTCAAGAAACATGTCCTAGATCCTATATAAAATAAGCCATCCTATCCCCTGTAATTCTTCTTATGCCTCTTCCAATCCTTAGCCACTTTTTGGTCACTCTATAATGCATCCTCACATATTCTTGTGATTATCCTCTTCATATGGACTCTCCTTCTCTAAGATCCATCTCTTCATTACATTATTATTTTCTCGCTCTTTTCCTTTCTTCTCGTTGTACTTCTCCTTTCCTCTACACATATTTGTGCACACTTATTCTTTGTCTTCTTATCTTATTCCTCATGGATCTTTTGTCATCTCCTTTGTTCTCTCTGTCGCCATTCCATCATGAATCTTTCCTTTCGCTTTCTTTTTCTCTACCCACCGCTTCTCCTTTTTACCCTTCCTTCTTTGGGCCTCTTCAACATGTTTGACTCCACATCTCTTCCTTTCTCCTTAGTCACTACTTTGTTGGGACCTCTTGTGCAAACATACATCTACATGTTTCTCCTAACACAACTCTTCTACACCTCCGCATATCCCTTTCTTGTGGAATTATTAAGGGATTATTCTCTCCCTCACCTCTCAAGATCTGTTAGACTAATTTCTTACTAATGTCATTTATTTCCTCCTTCCTCTTGCTAAGGAAATTTAACCACAACACATCTTTCCTTTTTTCCTCTTCTCTTCCTACTCCTAATATGCATAAGAATTTTGGAGCCTCTCCAAAGGATGACTCCTTGAGATATTTTTTGATCTCGTCTCCTCCTTATGTACCTCTTCCTATCTACACTTCAACAACTATATTTATTTAATCTACATTTTTTTCTTCAGGGAAAATTATTCTAAGTCAAACCATTCTCGGCATCTATCAATCCTAACTTCTTACTCGCATTCTCTTATAGTTTCATTGAACTATTATCACACTCCCCTAGTTTGTGTACTACTCCACTCTTACAAACCCTCACAAATGCATCCTCTCGAGATCATCTTATATCTCCTTACTAGGTACACCATTTTTCATGTGTACTTTAGCAATATCCATGAATTTCTTAGATTCCATTACAATGGTGCTCCTATTGCTGAATGTGACCTCATATTCATGCTCCTCTTGGAGTCTTCTTCTCCGCATATCCCGATAAGTTTCATTTTTTTAGATTCTATTCCTTTGTGCTCTCTCGCATCATGCCCCACTTCTTGTTACTTTGACATACCCTCCAATGAATCTCTAGTGTATTCTATGTACCTCCCTTTCTTACGCACACCTTATTTATTCTTTATCTCTTCCACTTCCATGGTCTCTTCTAACAACCCTACACATACCCATGTGTTCTCATGGTCTTTTCGACCATCTCTCGCTCTTCCCGAGCACCCTTCCTCATTAGTGTGATACTCTCACACGATGTCGTATAATGTGATTCCACTATAACATCTCTCTACGGTACTCCCACGATTATACCCTCTTCCCTCGGTAGTGCTCCTACTCGGGTTATTCTCTATTTCACTCCTCTAATGTAACCTTTGGTTGTGCCTCCATGCATGCCTTATTTAAATTCTCTCATAACATCCTTTACATGTTGTTTCCATCACGCCCTCAATGCTCTATCGATTCCTTCACCTTATTCACCTCCTCACTACCCACATTCATATGAACTTTATTCCTTGGGTGGTTTTCTTCTACATGCTCCAAATGGTGTTTGTACCTCTCAAAGTCCTTAAATATCCTCCATCATTTCCTTGAGCTTTTTCATAACTTCCGCATCATACACATCTTCCTTCCTTGGTGTCATCTCTCCAATCGTAATTTTATTTACTTGTGTTCGTTACCCACTTATCACAATGGAGAACACAATCTTCCATGCCAACTGCCTCACATTATGTGATCTACCAACTTCATCTACAGGAAAGTATCCTACTCTAATACCACTTGACAGGCATGGGATCTACCGAGAACTCATAGAGGCTAACCTTAGAGTTCAACATAGTGGATTTAGAACTATTTATGTTCCATTTATTACCACTAATGGTCATACGACATCTACAATATTTTCCCTCAAGGGGATTTACAACTCATAGTGCCTTAAGGGCTAAACTAATCTCATTTACCTTACTTTCTCACTTAGTGGATGATCTCGACCTCTCTAATTGGTCCCTCCGCCGACTAACTCTCCTCACCCTTTGGTCCACTTACTCAATCCTTTTTATAGCCTCAACAACTACATCCAACATCCCACCAACATACAACTTGGGCAGATCCTCTTCTATTTATAGTCATGAACATGAATTTTTCCCACTTCTCTGCTTTCTTTTGTGTTGGCTCCTCCAATTTTCCCACTCGGACTTCAAATTCTAACTATGACCTTTAATGATCTTATCCACATAATATTGTCATGGACAATACCTTTGCACCACATCTTCTAATAGTTGGATCCTCCTTATAATATGTTCCATCATCTATTTACCATCACCCACATGACCTACATATTTGTTCTTTCTATCCTTTCCTCTTCTAGTTTTTATTGTGTCCTTATCTCCTCAAGCCTAATATTTTGTGCTTCTATTAGACTCTCACCTTATGATCCAGCTACTCGAGATCCTCATGCACTTTTTTCTCCCTTTGGACGTGCCTTCTTCATGCCTTCAGCCACTCCCCTCATGATTCTTTGGCACCTTTCTCCACAACTATCCTTTACCCTCTCGGCAGCTTCTTCTATTGTACATTTCTTATGTGTTTATTTTCTTTGACATGATTTTCTATATGTTTTTCTCCCTCCGACCTTTCACATACCTTTTCTTTCTTTTGGTGCACCATGTTTCATGTGTACCCTTTTCAAAACCTATCCTACAAATACTCTATTTGGTCTCCTTTGAGACAACACCTTCCTCATTATGATGGTACTCCCATCATCAGCACACATCTCCTTATTCTCTCCTTCCTTTTCTCTTACGCATTATTTGACTCTTGTGCTCATGTCCCTTCTCCAAAGGTAGGTTTTTCCTAATTCCCAGATGTCATTGCATCACTCTACTTACCATTCCTTTAGGAGTGGTAGCATGCCACTAGTATTTATTAGACCAGGGATCTTGGTCGGTTCATTTAATTCCATTTTGGATGTTTCCTTATGTGTTTCCTCCTTCATATGCACTTTGGCCTCCCACACCATCTAAATTTCACCTTAAGGTTCCCTTATCATCTCCTAGGCCTTATGTAGAATTATTTTTTGTCCAACTCCATTAGGGTAATCCATGAATTTATTGATTGTTTCTTGGGTGGGATAATTTGGAACTTCTATGATGTTTGTTGAGTTACCATGTCACAGTGTGTTTTCTTACATATCCTTTCATTTACTTTAGGATTTTGATTATTGCTAGGCACCTAGTTTCTAATCTTAATCATGCCAACTCTTTTAGTAGGTACATTTGACCTTTGGTTCATTTTTTCGTATAACTCCAAATTATACTTCATATTGTGTGTATCCCTATAGTACCCAAAAGTTAGGTATTTGGGTAATCCCTCCGATAGTGGTTAAGGTCACCATATTTGTAGAAATACTTGGGAGAATTTCCTCCTCCTTCTAGATTTTCTTCCTCGATATCCTCTTCCACTAGAATATCCATGGTTTAGCTATAATGACCCAATAATGGCTAGCAGTGTACTTAAAAACTCTACACCATAATAAAATAATAGTACTTTGATTTTTGGTATCACAAATCTACACCACAAGGACACCTTTACTTTCTTGGTCTTTTTAGTACCAAGTAATACAACACATCATGTTCCTCTTGAAATATCTCATACACCTTAGTATCCAAGAGTACACTCTTTTATCATTAATTTTAGTAAATTTGGACATATTCATGTGTATCTAGACTCCATTCTTAAAAAAATTTGTGGAAATTTATCACTTTTTGTGTATAGTGGATTCCTTTTTTCTAACTATTGGATTCCATTTTTACTATTATTGTCTTCCATTAGTAGTAATATTGGATTCCAATATTGTTGTTATTGTACACAATGGAGTTCCATTTTTGCAATTTTGGAGTCCAATTTCACTATTATTGGAATCCAATTTATGTATTACTAGTTTCCAAATTTGCAATAGTAATATTACATAAAAAAATTATTATTGGTAAATAGTTTTAAAGGGACTATACCCTGTTACAAAAAGGGCTCACCAGCCTGATATAACTATGAAGATTCAACAAAAAGGATCAAAATCTAGATAGAACAGTATTTCCAAAAGTAACCAAGAGTTAGTTACAACTAGAAGCAAAAAAAGGACACAGACTGCAACAAAACTACAAAAAGTAGCAAAGTCACAACAAAAAGATCGCAAAAGAACAACATCTTCAATGAATCCTGCTAGCCCAAGTGAGTCTATTTCTTGGATGCTCTTTCAATTCTAGACTAGATCATTTGCATGAGGTAAACAATGCCAGTGTGGTTATGTGCGTTGAGTCCGAAGCATCCAACTGCGATATGGTCAAACTCCTCTCTTTATCATTCCCCCAAATAGTTGCATGGATCCCACTGAGCATGGCAATGCTCCAAACTTGCTGCTCTAAAAAGTCACTTATGGCTTTGAAGATAGCCATGTTGTGATCATGTCTATCTTTAGCTCTCCCCAGTCTGGTGTCTAGAGAGTTCAACTTCTTATATATATATCAGTAAATTGATCCTTGCCATTGTCATTCTCTTCATCAAATTTTATTTTCCCTTTCTACTTTTCCATATGCTAAAGGTCCTTCTTCAACTGCTTCATCTCTTTCTCCAGGGATTCTAGTCTATGAGGCACTTGAGACTCCTCTTGATGCAGGGCCATTTCAATACCAACATTGCTGATATGTAGCAAGTTTTGAGCAACCTCCATCTCTTTGGAGCTTCTGAGAATCCTGGTAGTGTGAGGGGTGTCCATTTTCTTGGGGTTCTTGGTTTTGGATTTGGAAGGGGTGGCAAGAATGGGAGTGGGAGCAGAGGAGGTGGTAGTGAGTGGATCACTAGGAGCAATCAGGAAGCCAGGGAACTTGGCAACACAAAGCTTGTGCAATAGAAAGATAAGGCCTTGATGCAAAGGAATAACACAAGAGTGCTTTTGAAAATCCAGAACAGGCAATGAAGGGAATTGAGAAGGTAGTGTGGGAAGAAAACCACAAAATTCCTTCTAAAATGATTTAAAAGACAAGGTGTTTAACAGGACTGGTTTTATAACAACCTTCCAAATAAATAGATCTGACCATCATATTCGTCACTTCATCATACGACATGGGAATAGAACTTACCCTTATGCTAACAATAATAAACTCAAGCTCCTCGCCCTCGGTGACCCCGTCAAGCCAAGCTCTTACTAAAAATGGTAGCCCTCCGCCCAAGCCTATAGCCTCAGCAATCAGCTCCTCATTGATAGTAACTTGGTGGCCACCATACTTGACCCTTATATCCTTCCAATCCATAGCAAAGTGAACCGAAATGTTCAGGTCATGACCTTGAATGCATTCAATGAAATTTGAAATGCCTCCCTTGTGCAAGAGGTTCCAAAGTACCTCGTTATTCTTCTAGGCGGATCACAACATGGCTCCAATTGACACGATGCCCCTCCCATTTTCTCCTTCTTCCTACAAATCCTACAAATTTCTGCTCAAAACCCTCGTAAGAGTCTGTTTCTTTCTTATGACTGTCCTATTTTTTGAAATACCTCCCACCTATGTGAGGTTCAATAGCTTTAATGTGGCCATAATAAGGAGGATAATTCACACATGTGTGATCTTTCACCTCCATTAAGGCCCGCTCCATGTCATAATTAAAATTACTCCATGTATGTAATCCCATAATTATCCACATTAATGCTAGTTTGAACCTCCTTAGGGATGTTATTTACATTATCCCATATGATAAGATTAATATTGATGCCCATATTGGCCAATGTGTCTACAACCTTATTCCCCTCCCTATAGGTATGTCTAATGATGATATTCTTGATATTTTGACAAATATTTCTTGCTTCCATAATGAAGTCCTTGATGGTCCAACTAGGAGGAGAAGTTTGGTTTAAATGATTGATGATATTAAGAGAGTCCCCTTCCAAAATTAAGTTTTGGATATCATAATCTTTGGCAATCCTTAGCCCCCAAAGAGCAGCTAGGGCTTCAGCATAATGATTCGTCTGAATCCCCATTTTACCAACATAAGCAACAACTAAACAACCTTTGTGATCCCTAATAACCCCTCCCCCAGTAGCAAGACTAGGGTTACCCTTGGAGGCACCATCAAAGTTGAGTTTATGCTAGTTTCTCTCAGGAGGAATCCAATGAATCAAAGACCTATCAATGTTTGAGGTATTCCTAATCTGCAAACTAGCAGTTCCAATCTTCCAATTGGAAAGAATGTACTCTTCATCAACAGGATACTTCTTATTTTTGGGAGGTTTGAATCTCCCAATATTATCTTTAACAACATGCCCAATCTTAACAAAGCTAAGCTTGCAATGTTGCTTGTTATTTCTGAAAATGATATCATTCCTATCTTTCCATATTCTCTAGATAATATGGGGCATGACCAGTTTCCAAAGTCTTCTCACAACACAATGTTTAAAAGGAGGATTCCATTGGGTCTAGAATTGGATGAAGTCCTTAGGTACTGTCCAGAGAACATTGAACTTGGATAAGGCATAGCTCCAAATCATGGTAGCATAATCACAGTGGATAAAAAGGTGCTTAATATCTTCGAATATTTTTTGCATAGGTGGCACCTATTAGGCATAATGAACCCTTTCTTTATCAGGTTATCATTAGTAAGAATTCTTCCTTTGAGCACAAGCCAAAAGAAAAAGTTGATTTTAGGGGTTAAATCAGTCATCCATATTTTGCTCCAATTAAATTCATTATGGATATTCTCAAAGTATGAATTATATCCAAATTTAACCGTATAGTCCCCATCTCTAGAATTGTGCCAAACAATTTCATCTTTGACATCCACTTGATTCAAGGGGATGAGGTCTAGTTGCTCCTGAAGAGAGGACAACACAGAGTTCAAATCAAAGCCATCCACTGAGAGTTGTTTCCATCTCTTTTTATTTCCATCAATTTCCATGTAATCTATGACCTTAGTACCATATTTTTGTTCCAAACTCTCCTTAGCTACACCAAATCTATCATTGAGGCTAATATTAGACCAATTATCACTCCAAAAACTGATGTCTCTGCCATTTCCCACTTTCCATCTACATCCTTGCTTGATAAAATTCCTGGTAAGAATCAAGTTGTTCCAGAAAATGGAGCCATGGGGAAGTAGTTCTATATGTAGGAAGGAGGAAGTTGTTTGCTGCTCTAGATATTTAGCCTTAATGAGATCTATCCAAGGTTGTTCCTCCAAAAGAAATCTCCAACCCATTTTTGCAATTAAGGCCATATTCATTTTTCTAATATCTTTTATGCCCAAGCCCCCAATCCTTTTAGGAGTGCACACTTGATCCCAAGAAACCAGGTGATATTTAAATTTTTCCTCCATTCCCTGCCATAAAAAGTGTTTCTAAATCCTTTCAATTTTTTCTCTGAAGGTAGAGGGAATGTTGTACAAAGACATAATGTAGATAGGCAGATTTTGAAGAGTGCTTTTGATAAGTAGACATTTACCAACACTGGAAAGAATGGCTCCTTTCCATCCTACCAATTTCTTTTGGAATCTTTCTAGTAAGTCATTCCAGACTTTGTTTGAGACTTTTTTAGTACCCGGGGGAGCCCTAAATAAGTAGTGGGAAGCACATTGATTTTGCAACCCAATACTTTAGCAATTTTATTATATCTTTCTAAAGGAGTATTGAAAAGAAAATGGAGCTTTTGTCAAAGTTGATCTCTTTCCTAGAAGCAGCCTCATAAAATTTCAAAATGGACTTGATCACCTTAGCTTCTAGTATAGATGCCACTAAGAGCAAGATAGTGTCATCCGTAAATTGCTGATGAGAAGCTATTTGATTCGTAGAGGTAGGTTTAGTGCCTTTCAGAAGACCATCTTTAACAACTTTGGTGATTGTTCTGCTAAGGCTATCAGCCAACAAAATAAAGAGAAGAGGGGATATAGGATCCCCCTATCTTAGTCCCCTACTGCTGGTGAAGTATCCCACAGGTTCACCATTAACCACCATAGAGAATCTAGCAGTTGAGATGTAGGCCTTGATAACTCTTCTAAATTTGTCAAGAAATCCAAATTTGGCCAAAACTTTGTCAAGAAAAGACTAGGATACTTTATCGAAGGCTTTATTCATGTCGATTTCATCAAAATATTTATCGAAGGCTTTATTACATAAATTAAGTCGGGGGAATCGATAAATTTTTCCAAAAATTAAGTCAAACAACTTGAATGAATTTTTTTAATCTGTAATTCATTTTCAATGATATATACAAAATTGCAAAAAGAATCTCTAAATTGAATATGTAATGGAATACAAAATTCAATTATCCCACATCCTAGGTCACTAAATTTTCTCACCAATTTGATCTATATGAAGAATTTTATTGATTGAATCTAATTAATGAAGATTGAAGTTGTTTTTGTATATTGAGACTTGATTATATTAATGAAGACTTGAATTAATTTCACATTCATAAATTTGAATAATCATGTTGGGATCGCATAAGTCTAGTGGCCTCTAAGTTCCATAAGGCATGATCTCGTTTAAGGGTTTGTGGTGGAACACCATTTTTGACATCTTTTTACATTGATTTTATCTATTTATAAATTAGAAATCATAGTAATGGAACTCAATGGTTGCTAGACATTTCTGAATACAAGATAATCCAGCCAATGTTAATTAATTGTATACAAGATAATATATTTTAGAGCTTAGTGGTTGCTAGGTTTTTATGTTCTATAAATCGTAAAGAACAATAGAGAAATTTTAATGTTAAACATGTTGATTTGACAATGTATTATAAAAGGAAATCAATACCTTTGAGGTCAATGTAATGATAACTACATAAGGCTTGATCCCTTTTGAGGGTATGTAGTCCAACCAATGTTAACTATAATGCATTAATTAGGGTTCTTGAAGTTGTGCAAGGTATGTCTAAATGGATTCATGTCCCCGATTTGGTATTTTGATTTGATCTCATTTCCATATTTTACTTGGTGTCCATGCCCATGATGATGTTGTCTATTTCAATCTCTAATGTTTCCCTTCATTTTCTCCACCATTTATTTTTCTTTAAGCATTCTTGATACTTTACTTTTTCTATATTTTCTTTTCCTATGGGTTCTCACCAACTTACCCTTATCTTTTGAGCCTTTTTGTGAACATCCCGTATTGGAACCTATTATACCCTACCGATTAATAAAATATCGAAATAAATAAATTCCTAGATCTAAATATGTACCAACGAAATGATATGAAAAATCAAGTACATGTTTGATCCAAGAAAATAACCACTTTAAATTTGAAACCATCATTACAAAAAAATGATAGAATACTTAGTTGATTTGCAATAATCCGTAAGATATATTGAGCTAGAAAACTATCAAAATAAGAACTCGAGTGTTGCAATCAGACCCAAAGATTTGCAGGAGTGTTAGAAATGCCAAGACCAGGGAACCTATGGAGGGTCAAGGCTTCGTAGGGCACTAAAGACCTATTCTAGGCACTGCTCCTACTCAAAAGATGTGGAACTCGGTTTCGCATGGTTGAAATATGTTCACTTCTTGTCACCTTTGATATCTTGTAATTCTCTAGACCTCGTTGTTTTTGCTTGAAACTTCCAATTAAAAAGAAGCACCTGCAAAACCCTCAAACCACACCAAATCCTAAACAATAAAGATGTAAAATGAGGGGTCAGACTATCCTCGGTTATCAACAAAGTGAAATTACGATCGAGTGTTACACTACATCTCAAACCCAATGTATTTCTATGTGTGTGTGTTGAATTCGTGCCCTAGGTGGCTCTTTTGTGTGTGTCGACTTGATAGTGAAAGATAGCTAGATGTAAAAGATGTAAAAAGATGTGTGCATGAAAGAGTGAACTTCCCATCCTATGCATGTATGTAGAAAAATGGAAATCATGTATCCTCTTGTGTGGAGCTAGATGGATATTTGAATGCTCTTCGAATTCTCTTGATGCAACCTTAGGTGGTGATAGATAATGCTTTGTGTTTGGTCCCTTATTATGATCACATAGCTTTGTATTTATATGATTCCTTTGTTTGAATTTCATAATTAACCACTAAAAGGCCGACTAGTAAAAAGAAAGATTCCCAAATGGATAGAAAAGACCTAAAATATGTGAGTAAAGTAAAAAGATGTCGGGGTGCCCAGAGGTAACAGGGCACTGACGCTAGCATCCCGGATGCGTGTTAGTGTCTAGAATGAGAAATGTTGAAGTATGAAAATACAAAATGGGAAAGAAGGAATGTAAGACTATTAGGCCTCGAAATATTGGTTAATTACCAAAGGGCATGTAAGCGCACGGGGAGTAAATGAGCAGAAAAAGGGTTTAAGAAGGGTTTAGGAGAAACTAGGGCTCGTGCACAAGACAATAAATATGATCTAAGGACTTAGCCATATTCAGCGTTATAGAGGAACCTGAGGAAAAACATGACCCGACTAGGCATGTCGAGTGGATAAGGTGTCATCCTGGAGACTTGGTGGTCAAGAAAAGGATATTCACATGGGGAATATTCCTAGGAAGAAATCATTATAGAAGGTGGAGAGCTCGGAACAGGATAAACATTCACCAATGAAGGACCACATGGACACTTGACATGCGATCTACTCCTAAAGGAAGGCATGGCAGTGAGTCTTGAAGATATAAAGAGATATGCTTGGAAGAAAAGAAAAGGAGGGGAAGAAATATATGGATAGAAATATAGCATGGGGAAGACGAAGCTCTACAGAAAGTATTAAGAGGCCCTAGGGTTGGGGTTTTCCATTAGGGAGTTGCAAGAAGGTCATCATGTCTAAGGGATGGGTCTGTAAAACTCATGTAATAAGGGGGAATAGCTAGAATCCTGATATATGAGTTAGATATTTATTTTAACATATATTGTATGGGTCGGATCCCTGGCATTCACTATGTTCGACTTGACATGGTCTTTTGAATGTAATGTGGTTACTTAGCACTCTTGATCAATATATATATATATATATATATATATATATATCTGTTTGAATATCTTGTTCATGGGTGTAAACCCTAGTGTCATTTCTTTATATTATAAATCATATTTGTTCTTCATAATCCATGTTGTGTTGTTTCTCATTTTCATGCATGGGTATAAGGATATGGTAACTCATATTGTGTTTTTACATGAATATCTACTTTTTTATAATTAATCCTCTAAATTTGGAAATCTCTTCTCATAATGCTCACATAAAGAAGGGGCTCGATGCTCGTGCGTGCCTCGGGTAAGTGCCCAAAGACTGTTGGGTAATAGGCCGGTGTGCATGGGATTAGAAAGTTGTACTAGGGGAACATGAAAAATTATTACATATTGGTTCAATCAGGAATATTTTCAAATTTTTTGTGAGAATGATGTGTGATGATAGTGAACTTTACCTTGAATGATGTCGAAGCAAGGTTTAATAGCACGGAGGATGAGTTTGATCATAGATTTAGTATTGGACTTGAGTTTGATGCACGTAGATGGGTATAAAAACACCCGTATCATGAGTCAGTATGAGAGCTTCTCTTGTTATTTTCCAAAGGAGTTGTATGAATGGCTTTTGATGTATGCATCTAGATCAAGCCGGTACTATAAACCTCATGTGTGGACCCAAGATGAGTATCGAGGTGCAGGATGTTGAACCGACTTGGATGCGGGATGTTGATCATTGGTGGAAGATAATGTTGACTGTTATACCCTGGAATACGCTATTTCTACGTATTCTTGTCCTGAGGTTGCTGAGTTTGAGTTCTAAAGGGAGCCTAGAGGATCATTTTTGCATGTTATCCCTTTAGCCATAAAGATCCTGATCATTACACTAAGTTTGCTATCATTCCGTATGGCCAGCCTATGCTTCTCTCGAGCGTTTGCAAGGAAGCTAGGGTGGAAGAAGATGGTAGACCTTGCGGCTAAAAAGTAGAGGGAGGAGAGAAGACACAAGTATAGTGAATATTGTGAAAGGTAGTTGGGTAGACAATGCTAGGTTGTAGGAGTAATGGATCTATGGAGGTAGATGTTGTGGGAAGGAGTTAAGGTTCATGTAGAGGTAGATGAGAGTTTGTCACTTGGAGAAAGGAGATTCATTGGCGTGCATCTAAATCCACCTGGTGACCAACCCCTAGTGTTTAGTTTTCCAAATCAAGAGATAAGTATTGCTAACCCAGTTGGTATTAGTGGGAGTAACCGATATACACCTAGGAGATATAATTTCTCATTTAGTACATCTATGGCTACACAATATTTCTCTGTGTTTGGAGTAATACTATCTGGAACAACATTTGGGAAAAGTGTGAGTACACGAATCTTGGGTATCACATCTGGAAGTGGCGCAGGACACAGTCCGCAGTGGCAGAGCAATATCACAAACCATTGGTGCCTGGGCCAAAGGGGACGTTGGGGACACTAGGCGTGACCACTTCGTGCTCGTTACTGATACGGGGGGTGGATCTAGTGGGATCATACCTAGAGGGCCTTGTGGACCTAACGGATCTAGAGGATCTGGTGGAACATGAGGGAAAGGACCTGGTGGATCTAGTGGATCTGGTGGTGGAGGTAACACCATAGGAAATCAAGGTTTTGGATCAAGTGAGAAAGGGACTCAACCACCTCAGAAGTATTTTTTGAGATGTCTTTGCACCTACTAGACTACAAAGGTGTTAAGGATGTTGTAGAGCATGTACAAAAGTGTGAGCTACTATGGCACGCAAAGGGGATCACTACCCGAACAAAAGGCAAGTCAGTTTGTAATATGTTACAAGGACACGCACATAGTTGGTACTAAAAGTATGACCCCCATCAAACATTGGTGGATTACACCACACTACGGAATGCCTTCTTTGCTGAATTTCATATTCCTAAGTTTGAACAGAAGAGCATCAATGAGATAAAGGAGATTCAACAAGGTATGGAAGAGAGTGTGTGGGAGTATGACACACATTTAAAGACTCTCTTATCAAAATTGTTTTATGGTATTCATCCTTCTCAGCATGCTAAGTGGTTTGTTGGAGGGTTGATAACACCTTTTAGGAGAGAAATTTCTCATAATACTTTCATAGACCCGCGCGAGGCCTTAGAAACTACCCTGCACTGAGGTTATTGGAAGCATTGATACCGGTGTTAGCCCTTTTCTTGAGGCTCAAATTACTGCAATGGCCAAGCAACTGGAAAATTTATTTGTGAACTTGGTGCATGAGACTTGTAGTGGTCTATGGTGCATGGATTGGGAGGTAGAGGGGCATAAAAAGGACAGTTTCCCTAGGAGGTCGGTATGTGCCATGATAGTGGACTATGAGATCTGCCATGGAGATCATGATGTAAGTAGGTGCCCACTATTGCAGTGCGCGATCCATAAAAATATGTCTTGTTATTACAAGGTTTTCACCTCTACTAATCATGACACCAAGGATTGTAGATTGATTGACTAGATACATGATGTCATTGATATTGGTGTGTGACAGACCAGCCTTGTGAACAATTCCAAGGATGATGGTCATCACTATGAAGGGTGCATGGATGGAGGGGCTCATGGAAGAGGTTTACGAGGAGGATTTTGTGGTCATGGAAACCATGGAGGATAAAGAAGTGAGTGCCTGTGTAGAACTGTTACAACCGTGTGGATCTAAAAAGCACTATAAACGCGAATGCTCGATCTATTACAATTCTCTTGGTGTGGAAAAAAACATAAGTATGAGGAGTGTCTAGAGCTATTTGAACATATGAGCCAACAACACCGGAAAGACAAAGGTGTCGGGATGGTAAGCGTGAGGAAGGCCGATTCACAATGGATGTTAAGAGTGGCGCACGAGTCAGAACTAGAGCCTATACTAGTTATGATGCAAGATGAGGCTACACACGTAAGGGATATACCAAGGCAGAGACCTCTGGTTACAAGAGAAGAGGTGGTGCGTGGGAAGTATCTAGACCCTACTCATTAGAAGGAGGTGTATCAAGAGACCATGGATGTAATTTGAAGCCTACAAGGAGAGATCTAGTGCCTAAAGGAATAGTCAAGGTAGTTAGAGAAAAGGAAGAATGCGGGCTCCATAGAAGGATCTAAATGAGGTTAGAGAAGTATGTAAAATTTTGAGGCAAGATAATATCATTCCCTTGTTAGGAGAATGGTTATGAGAGAAGGTACCACATGCTTTGGAGGAGGGCGTGAGAGGAAGGTTCTACATGCTAACCTTCCTCCCCATAGCCTTGACTATGATAAGGAGATTACTTTGAATGTTATTGTGGATGGATGGATATTGAGCAATATTCGATTGACATGGGCATGGAAGTCAATTTTATCACTCTCGATACATTGAATCAAATGGAAAGGCCCCATTATAGCCATCTTCAAATGTGTTTTATATGGCTAACAAGATAAAGGTAATGCTCATTGGTGTCTTGAAATATGTTTTTATCACTATCCAAGGGGAAAATTTCACTGGGGATTTTGAAGTCTTGGCACTAGCCGAAGGCACAACTTTCCAGCATTACTTGGGTGCCCCTAGTGCTATAAGAACAATGTTGACCTAAGGTTCAATAAGGGATACATAATATTTGAGAACAAGGAAGAGTGGGTCATCATCCCCTTAACCGATGGAAATTTAGCACCCTATATTGAGCCCTTGGGAGAAGAATTTCTTGACAAGATCTATGTGCACTCTATCAAGGACCTTGAGGTGATTAACCCTACGGAAGGAGTTATTCAATTTGAAGATTCCCAATCCCTGAGTGATACAACTAGTGTGGCATGTGACAATTGGGTGCACGAGACTTATGAGTTAATTGGGTGATAGTTAAGAGGATCTATGACAAGAGTAAAAAAGGCACACTCAGTCAAGTGCCTGGGAGGGAAGAAGTTGCCGAGCTACTCTGGAGGGGCCAACCCTGATGAATTCTTACGAGAAATGGAGGCTTAGTGGAAAAATGAGATCGAAAGAAGAGGGATGCTTAGCTATAACTTTCTTGGGACCGTAGTGCATTGGTGGGTGAGACATCATGATATCCTTATTGATTGGCGTGAAGTGAGAATCATGTTCTCTATTAGGTTTTCCCGAAGAAATGAACCCACTACAATTCGAAACTACCATGGGAAGGAACCCACCTCGGTTCATGTCCAAGCATGTGAGAAAGCATGGATAAAAGGTGCAGAAGCCTTGCCACCTTCTTTATGGGTACATGAGTTGTATTCCACCTTATAGGTTTGTGTACATGCATGGTATATTCACTCGAGATGTGTCATCGACAGAAAGTGGCAGAGAGTTAATGATTGACCTCCTTCAAGCTTTCAAATATCGGAGTAATAAACCATTGGTGGATAGGGCGTTGCAGGTTTTTAAGTGCCTTATGATGGGAGATAGTGCCATGGAAGAGGATAGAATATTGGAGTTATTAGGATAATGTAGCTTGGAACCACACTTTGATGAGGAAGAGTCAGAAGAGGTGCAGCTTTGAGCGCGCGTGCATGGAGAAAGAAAAGAGAAAGATGGTCTATGTGAAAGATTGCAAAGATATGGAGAGTTTGGATGTTAATCATAATCAAGGTACGTGCGGTTATTGATAGTGTTAATGAGCAAGCACATGCCTACCATGAGCCCCTCAAAACAAAGAAGGTTAACATCGGTTCAGAAACGAAACCTAAGGAGGCCACTATTGGAGACTATTGGTTAGAGAAGGAGGTTTCAAATATCATTTATCTACTACACAAGTTTCAAGACTTATTTATACATGGATACCATGAGCTTAAAGGTGTTCACCACTCCTTGGGAGAAATGAAAATAAATTTAAATGAGGGTATGCACCTAATTCGGAAGAGGCCTTATCGAATGAATCTAAATCTTCACGTCAAATTCAAGGAGGAGATAGACAAAATGATCGCTTCAGACATCATTGAAAATGTGGAGGAATCAAAATGGGTAAGCCCCATGGTCATCAGCATAAAAAAGGATGGAAGGATAAGGATCTATGTTCATAGGGACTTAAATTCAATATGTGCAATGTATCCATTTCGAACCCCTTTACCGAAGAGAATCTGGAAGGAGTGGCTTAAGCACGAAATCTATTCATTCACATATGTGATGGTTAACGAATTTGATGATTTTTTCTTTTTTGGTTGAAATGAGTGGAATGGCCTCCACCCATTTTGTGTAATATTTGGTTGCTGTGATTATCCATCGGTGACGTTGCGAAGAGGGCGGATGAATCTCACCAATAAGGTCTAAACCCCATTGTGAGAAAGGCCAAAGATCTCGTGCGACCTGTAGCGGATGGCTAGGAGTATGTTGAAGGTTGGCATGTTGCTGACACATAACACAACACTTAACATATTCGTAGCAGTCGTTATTAAGAGTAGGCCAATAATAGCCTAGGCGAAGGATCCGTTTGGCCACGGCCAGGCCACTAAAATGTCCACCACAAATACCATCATGGACTTGTCGGATGGTATAGGTGACCTCCGCGCCGGTTAGACATCGAAGGAGGATGCCATCAAAGCCATGTTTATAAAGGAGTCCCCCCATGACGACATAACGAGAAACACTTTTAAGAAAAGCATGTTTTCTGGTACTTGTTAGGTCAGGTGGGAGAACAGAGGTTGTAAGGTAGTCATGAAATTGGTGATACCAGGTATCCTACGAATTAGCAGACACATTATTTATCATACAAACAACCGGGGCTGAGTAAGATGGCGCAAAGAGTTGTTGGACCAAGACAAATATGTCAGAGTCAGTTGGTGAGGCAGGAATTTGCGAGGCTAAACAAGCCATAGTATCCGCAAATTTGTTAGTGGAGCGGGGAATGGTTTGGATAGAATAATGAGTAAATAAGGTCAAAAGTGAATCTACGTAGTGTTTGTACTTTTGAAGTTCCTCATTTTTACATTGGTAGATGCCCATAACTTGGTTGACTACCAATTGAGAGTCGCCGAAAATGTTGATAGATTTGACACCTAAGTGTAACGCAACCTGGAGACCCAAAACAAGGGCCTCGTATTCCGTTGTATTATTAGTGCAGGGGAAATCGAGCTAGAATGAAAGAGGCATAGGCTCAACATCAAGAGGAATGAGAACAACGCCGGCTCCTCTGCCGCGCTGGCATTTGGATCCATCAAAGAAGAGGGTCATTGGATACGACTCCTCCCTGAGTGAAAGAGTAGCGATGAGTTCGTCGGGGAAATTAAAATTGGTAAATTGTTCCCCAGGTAAAGGGGCCTCTGCGAGTTGGTCTGCAATAGTTTGTCCTTTGATTGACTTCTGGTGTATAAATTCAAGGTCGAGGTTAGCGAGGAGCATAAGCCATCGGGCGATGTGTTGGTTTAGATGTGGTTTGGCGTACATATAATGAATGGGGTCCGTGTTGGTGATGACAAAAGTTTTATGATTCAGGAGGTAGTGTCGGAGTTTGGTGGCTACGAATGATAGGGCTAGGCACAATTTTTCTACATGTGTATACCTAGTCTCGTAATCCACGAGAGTACGACTTATATAATAAACGGCTTGTTCTCGATGTGCCGAGTCCCGATGTGCGAGCATGGCTCCTACGGCGTGGTTGGTGGCGGAAAGGTAAAGGTAGAAAGGGCGATCGTCCTGAGGTGGGATAAGCACAGGTGGCTACAAGAGATAGGCTTTGAGAGCTTCAAAGGCTTGGTGACACTCTTCGCTCCATTGAAAGGCAATGTCCTTTTTAAGAAGGTGATGGAAAGGTTGACATCGATCCGAGAGTTGGGAAATGAAATGCCGAGATAGATTGAAGTTTACCTTGCAAACTACGCAATTGTTTGAGGTTTTTGGGTGGGGGCATTTCTAGGATAGCTTTGACTTTAGATGGATCGACCTCAATGCCACGCAAAGAGACGATAAAACCAAGAAGTTTTCCTGAAAGGACACCAAAGACACATTTCTTTGGTTGAAGCCGGATTGAGAATATTATAGAGAATAAAGATCGAAAATAATGGTTAAAACATCGAGATGTTCACTGTGATGTTTAGATTTGCCAAGAAGATCATCGACATAATCCTCAAGGATAGTGTGCATAATGTCATGAAAAATGTAAGTCATAGCCCGCCGATAGGTCTCACCAAAGATTCTTAAGGCCAAACGGCATGGCACGATAACGAAGGTTCCCAAGGAGTGATGAAGGCGCTTTATGTTGATCGGCGGGGCTACCAAAATTTGATTGTATCCCGAGAAGCCATCCATGAGAGAAAGCATCTCATGACCGGGCAGTGAGATCAACAAGTTGATCAATACTTGGTAGGGGGAAGTCATCCTTTGGGCAAGTGAGATTAAGGTCCCAGAAATCCATACATATCCGAAGTCCCCCCGTTGCTTTAGTGACAGGTACGATATTAGAAATCCATTGAGGATAGTCAATAGGTAAAATGAAGGAAACAGAAAGGAGTTGTTGTAGTTCTTCTTTAACCAAGAGGGCAATGCGTGGATGCATTTTTCTCAATTTCTGTTTAACTGGTTTGGAATCGGGTTTCAGGGTAATGTTATGGACCGCAATGTCAGGAGCAATTCCTGGCATGTCAGCGTAGGACCAAGCGAAAGCTTGGTTGCGGGTACGGAGAAAGGTAGTAAAGGCGGCTTGTTCCGATGCGTTAAGGGATTGTCCGATCTTCACAATGTGAGGATCTTCCTCTGTGTGGATGTTGATTTCTATAGTTGACTCATTCAACATGGTTTGAGTTTCAGACGGTAAGGCGCGTTGAATATAGGAGTCGTCCGCACCAAGGTAAGTGAGGATGGAGTCATCATCCTGGCACTCAACAACATTGATTGAAGGTGAATCCTCTTTGATCATGTCTGGATACAGAAGGGGAAGAGAAGATGGGTCCTCATTATCACGTTGATAAGTGAGAGGACCCAGGAAGATAGCATTTATGAAAAAAAAAAGTTAGGAGGGATAGATTCAGGGTCTATCGACTCTGTGGGTGACAATGGCAAAATGGGTGATGATGGTTCGGTAGGGGTGACGTCCTCATCTTCCAGAATACAACTGACATGAGGTTCTTTCGGTGTAAGTGTTTCAGGAAATCCGAGACCACTACGATCATTGTGCTTGCGTGTAGTTACGGGAATGATTGTATGTCGGCCTTGTTCATAAAGACCAAAACCAAAGCCTTTCCAAGCACAGCGAGTCAAGAAGGTGAGGGATGAAACGACGATTTGTCAAGTATTGAAAATCGGATTGGAAGGGAACCACACCAAGAGGAGGTTCAGGGGTAACGGAGGATGTGTCGACACCCCCATACGTTAGGTTGGTGCGGCAATTAGGTGGTCCGTAAGAGATTACCTCCCCCACGCGACGGTCGTAGGTAGGATGCACATGTAACTGTCCATACTCCTGCGGGGTATGGAAAGAGCTAACATTATATAGGCGATACTCCCCCAGCGTAAGGTGTTGAAAAACATCTACTAGGGGGTCTGAGGTTGGGATTTTGTCTGCGGGAAAGGAAGTGGTATTTGCAATGGTGGTTTCATTGGTTGAAGGCGTAGGTGCGGTTGAGGTGGATGGTTGGGTTGGATGAATGGGTGTCTTGACTGGTACAAGCACATCATTAGGGTGATATAACATAATGCAGGTTTTGAAGGGGGGAGGATCAGCTTTTACGGTGTAGGACTTCCCCTTGTACTCAAATTTTATGCATCTATGTAAGGTGGAGGGAATGCATCCCATAGCCTGGATCCAAGGGCAGCCTAACAACATATTGTATTGGAAATATCCCTCAAGGACATAGAAGAGTTTGGGTAAAGTACGTGGTCCTACACGAATGTTAAGGATCACGGTGCCTAAGGTAGAAGTAATAGCATCATTGAATGACCGCAACATAATGGGGTTGGCACACATACAGCTAGAAGGGATATTCATTTGTTGGAAGGCTTTTGAAGAGATGATGTTTAGGCTAGCGCCCCCATCAATCATAACATGACGTACCCGAATGTCCCGACATAAGCTGAGATGAACAGAGCAGGGTCAGGATCTTCTGCACCAAAGTCGACAATTTCATCTTCGGAGAAACTGACAGCAGCGGCTTGCTGTACAGAGACAGAAGTGGTTGGGGAGATAGGTTGTTTGGTGAGCGAAGCAATGTGATTGGGTGTGAGAATGGAGGTAACAGCAAGGTTTCATTAGGTAAGACCTCTATCCCTTGAAGGATTTCAATGAGAGCTTGTCGATGAGATTTAGAAGTCTGAATGAGATCATACAGTGTCATTTTTACAGGTGATTGGTGAAGTTGTTTGATCATGGTACGGTGGGAAACTCCATCAGAGACGGGGTAGGTAGGTCCACGAATAACCACTTTAGGTGGTGGTGCGATCGGGATGGCGGACGGAGAAAGAGAGGCCGCAGGTGTGCTTCCTTTAGCTTTCTCGTTGTTTTTCTGCCCTCGAGTGGCAACACTAATCATGTTGATCTCGTGAACACGAGAGGAGGAGGATGGTAGGGATAAGTCATGGTCTTCGAGAGGTGGGGTTGTAATAATGATAGATCTTGATGAAGCGAGGACAGGTGGTATAGGAGAGGAGATTGAAGCTAAAGGTTTCTCCCTTCGTAAGTTGTCTTGTTTAACCTTTCTGTCTGAGAGAGGTGACTGATGAAGTATGGCTTTCAACGCTTTGCATCCTTCTACATCATGTCCTGGTGTGCGGTGGTAAGCACAGATTTTAGACTCATCATAACCTATAGGTCGAGGTTTAGATGGATCATAAGGTCTAAGTGGGGGTAGGGAAATGGTCGCATTCTCCACCAATATAGCAAGGATTTTGGCGTAAGACCCTTTGAGTGGGTCAAAGTCAGAGGAAGATGAAGCTATTGACTGGGTAGTTTTTGGTAATGATGGGGTATGGTTGATTTGTATGGGTGGTGGTTTAGCCAAGGGATTTTGATAATGGGATTTAACTAAACGTGGCTTCTTTGGCGCAGAAGCTATGTTTAGCTGGTTAGATGATGAGGCCACCGATGATGTGGTATCAGAAAACAACCATGGAGCAATAGGAGTGACAGCAAACAAATCTTTTGATGATGGAATTTGTTTAGGGTTGATAGGCGGACAGGATACGCGGGATGATGGTGTTGATATACCCTTGGATCTCTGTATGGGTGCAGAAGGCGTAGGTCGTTTTAAAGAAAACGCAGGAGGTATGATATATTGATGCAAGGTGGAGGGATGAGGTCCCAATATGGAAGGTAGGTGTGACGACGATGGTTTTAGTTGTGATAGAGGCATAGGTTGAGGAGATTGAGTCTGTCTCCTAAGTGGATGGATGGCTTTATTTTTAGATAAATCTAGCCGCTTAGGTGGGTGTGTTAGACTGGGTATTGGTGAGGTCCCAAGCATAGGGGAAGATTTGGTTAGGCTAATAGAGGTGGATGAGGTATTTGGTAGAGATGAGGGGGGTGAAGATGAGGACATAGGCATTTTAAGCTTCTGTAAACACTTCGGGTATATGGTAGAGGCGTCTGGATCGGTCATCTACATTTGAGTAGAATATGGGGTACTCAAACGTTCCCATAGGACTCATCTATCTTCTGAGGGATGACAATCCTCACGTGTGAATAGGAACTTTTGTATGGAAGAAAGGTGGGTTGTGATTCCGGTCCACTGTGGGTGTGATACAGGGGGTAGATGAGGCACTGTATCAAGGGGCGTTAAGAGGTCAACCAGTCGCTAAAAAGATTTAGGTGATGAAGAACTAATAGGTAGGAGGGCATGTTTGAGAGGATCCGTCATGATTAAAGAATGTGGTGATGTCGGTGCAAGAGGTTTCTCATCTAAGGATGACAAAAGAAGTGGCGAGCCTTCCTCTTGTACAACAAGAATGGTAGAAGGAGATGTTTGGGAAATAGATAAGTTAGATAACATCCGCTCACAGTCTTGCAAGGATGTGGTGTAAGAAGGCGCATCTGTAAGAAGAGACCTCTGGCGGTTAATTCCTCGATGGGTAAAGGAACAGCAAGGATTTCATCTTGTCTTGATGGTGATGAAGGGGGTTTGGGTTCCTGCGTTAGTGAAGAGGCTTGATTCAGAATTTTTTCGATAGAGGCTTTTGGCTGGGAGTCGAAGACGGCATGGATCTCATGAACACTCTCCTCGGCTAAGATATCTTGGTTTATGTTACTGTTAGAAGAGTGATTCGGGAATGGTTTGTTGAAAATTTTCAAATTTCGGTTAGCAGGAGCGTTAGGATTATCGAGGGCTATATCTCCTACATCAACCATTTCCTGCACGATGTTTTTCAACATCTTGCAGTTTTCATGACTGTGTCCCTTCACGCGGTGGAAGTTACAGAAGTCATTTTCTTTGTACCAAGAAGGTATGGCATGGGTGGAATCAAACCCGGAGTGAGGTTTAACAGGAGGTAAGGTAATGGCTCCTGCTTTAAGTAATTTTTCCAATATCACACCATAAGTTTCTCCCAAGGGAGTGTAATTGATGGGCTCAACTTTATACTTATAGGTGGTTTTTGGCGGGGTATTAGACGGTGGTTGGGATTTGACCATCACCGCGTGCACAGCTCCTTTTGATTTCGAAGCATTCGATGGGTGAGGATTGGTGGTGTTAGGTTTGTTGGTGGAATCTTGGGTTTGGAAATTGGGGTTTTTGCTGCGCAACCACAATTTCTCTTCCTCTAAGGCTCGAATCTCTAGTTTTCGAGCCATAGTAAATGCCTCATCAAATGTGCGGAAAGTTTGAATTTAGAGGGTAGGAGAGATGTGCTTAGCACAGGCCCGCGTAAAAGTTTGATAAGTTCAGCCTGAGGCAAGGCATACATAAGTTGGTTGATAAGGCCCCGCCATCGTCCAACGAAATATGCGATAGATTCGTCTTCAAATTGTCGATGGCATAGAGGTCGGTGATAGATACTTTCTTGGCAATGTTAATGGAGAAATGATCCAAGAAAGATTGGGCTAGTTGGTTAAAAGAGAAGATTGAGTGCTGGGTTAAAGCACTGTACCACTCCAAGGCGGGTCCTGATAAGGACATGGGAAAGGTGCGGAGTAGTAAGGCATCGTCATGAGAAATTAGATAGCAGGCATGTCTAAATGAGCACAAGTGTTGTTGAGGATCCTCCTTACTATTAAAATGAGTAAATTTTGGTAATTCCCATTGAGGAGGATATGAATGAAGGGGGATAGAAGGGTGGATAGGCTCCCGACAAACTTGCTCGTATGTTAAGGCACTACGACTTCCTGAAACAGAAGCCTCCAGATTTTACATTTTGTCCATCATTTGTTTGATTAAATCAGTAGTTGGATGAGATGATGGTGCGGTTGTGGTAAATGGAGGCAGATTGGGCCAAGGGCCACCACTAGACAATGGTGGGGTTAAATGTTGATAAGGTATGGAGGACAAATGTGTTGAGGTGACCGAATAGGGATGTCCTATATAAGGCGTTGAGGTCACCGGATACGTTTGTGGAAATGAAAAGGTGGGCAGAGCTTGAGAAGGAAAGCTCATGTGGATAGGTGGCAGAGAGCAAGTCATGAAAGGAGCATTCTATAAGAGAGACAAGGTAGGAGTGGTCGGCAAGTAATGATATGTGGGGCCCAAGATTAACCAAAAGAAAGCCAATCATGTGGCCGTATGAACCCCTGAAGCTGGATTGGGAAATGGGGCTAAGGATGCAGAAGGAAAAGTGGAGTTATCAGGCGGAGAAGGAGCTAAATGAGCAGCTATACTAATAGGCATGCCAACAAGGAGTTGACCATCGGGCGTATGGTCAGGGGCATGAGACAAATAGTATTGTACAGCGCTAGGATTAGCGTCCAAAAATTTCACAAATTCTTTATCTCCTACAGGGATTTTGGGAACCTCACTGGTGTCCGTAGGGTTCCCCACAGTATGTGAAGGGGGTGATTCAGGCAAAGGCACAGAGCAGGCATGTGAAACCATGGCGGTGGCTTGCTTCCAAGTGATAACAACCATGGGCAAGAGTACACAGTAGGGTTTCAATCTATCAGGAACAGAAACAACCCCAGAATGTTAAAATTGGTAGGTTGTTGGTTTGTCAAGGACTGTAAAAGACTGTAACCGATATCGGTCTGCTAACCGATGTCGGTTATACTGTAGCCGACGTCGGTCACTTAACCGATGTCGGTATAATAGGACTGGTATAAGAAACTGTAAGAAGCTGCTGATTTGGGGTTAACAGTGCTTAGTATACCTACCAAACTGTTCTGAAGTGATCACAGAAAACAGTGTATGACAGAGAAACAGAACTGAAAACAAGCAAGATACACAAGCAAATTAATAGACTAACCCTAGGATTAGTTTTTATCAATTTGGGCTTATGCCCTTAGATGCAAAATGATGTCAGAATCCTAAACAAAAGACTTAGGGGAAATGTCAAGTTTGTTTTGGCTTATAAGGTTACCTCAATCAGGCAGAGGAATACCGCGGAAAAAAGGGGGATGTTTTAAGCTGTTGTGTTAATTGTGAAGTGATTCGGTATGTGTTGTGTAGTGAAAGTATGATTAATTTCTTGTCAATACCGTGGAAATCAACCCCACGTGTACGACCTGTAACTTAATCTACGTTCACAAGAATTGAAAACAGCATGCAAAAATGGAATGCACGTGTTTTAAACCCAAATTGAAAATGTTATTCGATGAAGAAAAGAAGATGACTTTCACTAATGCAAAGCTGGGAAAGCAAGACAAATTCTTTTACCAAATATAACAAAATATCGTGTGAAATTTTTAGAAGAAGAAGACAACATGTATGCTCCCTATATGAAAGCAAGAAAGAAAGAAAGAAACCCAAAATGGGTCCCACTCAAGGCGTGCCAAATGTTTCGCATGCAAATGCTTCCGTTCCCGGGATAGAGTTGCTTCTATCCTTTCATTCCTTTTGAGAAATAGATAAGGGTTAGGGCTAGGAGGAATACCTGTTGAATGTTGAGATGGTGTGCGCGTACCGTAGAGAGAGATCAGATCGATTGCAAAGAACTCCTTTTTGTCTGGGAAGGACTACCTGCAAGTAAGAATACAAGACCACCAGATTCTAATTAGATAATAAGTGAGGGAACTGCCTTGGGCCCAGGAAATATGAGACTTCCTTTCGAAGGTGGTCAGTTCCCCTGCTAATATGAATTAACACAAATTCTAACAAATAAGCTATTGTCCATTTACAATTTATTTACCTTGTTAGAACAATAGAGAAAAGGTTGGTCTTGATTTTGAATCACAGTGACCGATGCCGGTCAGTGTCACCGGTACCGGTTGATGATAACCGATACCGGTGGGGGTAGTGATTTAAGGGGTTTGGTGAAGGTTGGCTATAATATGGCTATATGATAGCTATGGTGTTTATAAGGCTGGTAAAATGACTGGGGATAGGTAATGAGGTGATGGAGAAGACTCAGAGAGTATGGGGGCTGTTCTTGGGGCAATGTAGGGGTAGAGGAATGTAAGTTAGATGGAGAGTGTTACCGGGTAGTGGATCTGGGAGTAGACTTGTAATTACTGTGATTCAGAAATCCAAGAAATATTATTAAAAGAACGTATAAGACTTACTTACTAGTTCCTGATGAAAAATGCAGGTTCAAGGACTGTGATGACGAAGACAGGTTCGTGGGATGGTCGACAACTGAGATGAACTGGATGCTTGGATGAGTGTCACCGGCTCAAGTTATTCAAATAGCAGTCTTGGGCTTGATATCCTTCTCTGCAAACTCCTCTCTTTTCTTCACTTGTCTCTGTTTAGCCAAGTAAATTCCGGATCCTTCCAATGACTTCGATTCGATCAATGAAAATCCCACCCTTTGTTTTTGGTTGGGAGCGGTGATTTACAGGGAACCGATGGCGGTTACGTGACCGACAGCGGTCATATCGAGGAATGTAAGTTAGATGGAGAGTGTTACCGGGTAGTGGATCTGGGAGTAGACTTGTAATTACTGTGATTCAGAAATCCAAGAAATATTATTAAAAGAATGTATAAGACTTACTTACTAGTTCCTGATGAAAAATGCAGGTTCAAGGACTGTGATGACGAAGGCAGGGTTCAGGTAGGATGGTCTGACAATCTGAGATGAGCTATCTCCTCTCCTGATGCTTGGATGAGTGTCACTGGGCTCTGGTTATTCAGTTGCAGTCTTGGGCTTGATGTCCTTCTCTGTAAACTCCTCTCTTTCCTTCACTTGTCTCTGTTTAGCCAAGTAAATTCCGATCCTTCCAATGACTTCTGATTCGGATCAATGAAAATCCCACCCTTTGTTTTTGGTTGGGAGAGGTCATTTACAGGGAACCGATGGCGGTTACGTAACCGACGGCGGTCGAGTAGGAACCGGTATCGGTCAGGTCAAAGTGGGCTATTTTTAGTAAAATAGCCAACTTTCCCTCCTTTTCTCCCGAGGGATTAGTTGTGGGCTTGGTCAAGTCATTATGAGGTTGGTTTTAGGTGTGGGTGAGGAGTAATTAGTCATGGGTGTGGATGTAGACCAAGTTATAGGTCTTAATTAGGTTAGTTTAGGGTTAGGACTAGGTCATGATGAGGTGGTGAAATGAGGTGGCAGGTATGGTGATGTGGATTTATTAATTATAAGGTAATTAATAAATAATTGTGTAAGGTTTAGGTGATGAGGTTAGGTTGCAAAATGAGATGCGGGGCACAGGGGGTCGTAAGACACAAATTTGGTGTCTACACATTTAAGAAAACCATCTACCCAACCTCGAATTATTTTTTTTTTGATATGACGATCATGCCATGCTTTTTTCATGCCTTTTCGTATTCTGACTCCATATAGCAAGTGATCACCTTTCATCCAACTGCATTAACTTCTCCATGCGCTCTTGAATTTCTTATTCATCAGCTAACCTCATGCGCACACTACGCAACGATGGTAGCATAAATTTAACTGCTAAAACAACATCCACGCTAAACACCAATTGAAATGGTGTGGCCTTGTTCAATCTCTTGTAGGTTGTCTTGTATGCCCATAGAATGATTGATACCTTGTCATCCCAATATTGTCTTCCCACATCACAAATTTTGGTCAATGTGTGGCTTAATATCTTGTTAAATGCCTCAACAGTTCCATTCACTTGGGGGTGATAAGGGGTGGTCTTGTGATGGGCCACCATGAATTATACTAATAATATCCTAATTTATTCATTCAAAAATGTGTACCCATGTCACTAGTCAAGCTTAAAGGACATCCATACTTGCTGATTATGTTCTCCCATAAGAATCTAGCAGTTGTCACCATTATGCAATCCCTTGTAGGCACTGCCTCCACCCACCTTGTTAAGTAATCAATGCAAGTGATGATATAGCATGAACCAGTCCTTCGTGCGGCAGGTGAAATTGGTCCTACAAAATCAATTTCCCATTTTTCAAATGGTTCTGCATTGGCTATAGGTCTCAAGGGCATATCATCTCTTTTTCCTGGCTTTCCAAGGTGCTGGCAATGGTCATAGGCCTTACAAAATTCAATGCAATCCTGGTAGATACTTTCCCACCAAATTCCATACGAGTATAATATTTCGTGTTGTGGTATTCCTTGCATAGTGCCCTCCTTCAATCCCACCACATGCTTCCTCTATGATTACAATGTGCTCATGTTATAACATGCATTGAAGCAGATCCTCATCATGGCCTAACTTGTATAAGTCTCTACCAATTAGAATGCAGGGCACGAAGTGTATAGCTAACTATTTCCTTTCTAAAGTTTGCATTCCTTCTGGTGCCACACCCATTTTGAGAAACACATCAATATATTCCAATTTAGAGGGCACACATTGTAGTCTAAAAAAATGTGCATCTATAATTATATCCTCAATGCTTTGCATGTCCTCTCCTAAATAAATTCTTGATAAATGGTTAGGTCCAATATTGCTCTTACCTGGTTTCACAACAACCGTAAAGTCAAACTCCTAAAACAATAGAATGCATCTACATATGTGCCCTTTTAAAACATGCTTGTTAACCAAATACTTCAATGCCATGTGATCCATGTAAAATATGAAGGGTGTTGCCAATAGATATTTCTTGAACTTATGTAGCGCGTAGATCATTGATAGTGCTTTGCGTTGCGGTAGAAGTATAGTTTTGCTCGATGGTGTCAACTTCCTACTTGCAAAGCAAAGGGGGTGATAAACAATCCCCTCACTAGGTTATGCTAGCACTGATCCAATGGTTGTCCCTGAGGCATCAACATGCATGTGGAAAGGTTTATCCCAAGAAGGAAAGCATAATATGGGAACAGTGACAAGTCTATCCTTCAATGTGTCAAATGTCGTCTGATGCGCCTCTCCCAGTGAAAGGCACTCTTATCTTTTAGTAACTCCTCCAATGGCATGACAATCTTGGCATACCACTTGATAAAATTCCAGTAGTATCTTGTATGCCACAGAATCCAAACACTATGCTCTAACTGGTAGGCTACCCCAATCCCACAATAACGACAACTTTGGCGGGATCCACTAAAGCAAACCTTCCTTACATATAATATGCCCCAATAGGGTTCTAAATGGAGTAGCAAAAACACATTTCTTAATTTTGAGGGATATCCTCAACTGCCAACATCTTTCAAACATCAGTCTCAAATTGTCACAATGGTCTTTCACTAGTCCATATACTATCCAGTCATCAAGGTAGACTTGAAGAAACTTATGGATAAAATCCTGAAATACTTGGACCACTATGCGTGAAAACATAGCAGGCATGTTCTTCAGTCCAAAAGGCATGACCATATATGTGAAAATTCCCATTCGGTGGTGAAAGTTTTATTTTCTTGGTCTTCTTTAGCAATTATAACTTGATGGTATCCCGATAATCTTATCTATCGTTTTCGTGTTCCTCATCGCCGATAACGAGATAATGGTAAATCTTTCAAAAATAAGTTGTTACCGTACTATCCACAAGCAAATGGCCAAGCCGAATCTTCTAACAAAACCCTGACCAAAATTCTCATGAAAGTTGTTAATAATTTTGGGAACAATTGGCCTGATCACATTCCTTTTTCCCTTTGGGCTTATCGGACTAGCATTTGTACCTCCACTAATGCCACCCCATTTTCTTTGGTATATGGTACCGAGGCTGTCTTGCCTCTCGAAATACAAATACCCTCCCTAAGAATATCTCTTCAGGATATTCTCACCAATGATGATTTCCGCCAAGAGCGGTTAGCCCAATTAGAGCTTCTTGACGAGTGTCGTCTTACAGCTCTTGACCACCTTCAAATCTATCAAAAATGCATCAAGCGTGCTTATGATAAGTGACTTCATGAGCGTACCTTTAAGATTTGTGATCTTGTCCTCAAAGAGAATCAACATGTAACCAAACTAGAAAAGAGCAAACATGGAAAATTTTCTCCTAATTGGATTGGGCCTTACATTATCACGCATACTTACGGATCAGGCACTTACCATTTAGCTTCGCTTAGTGGTAAACCTGAGCCTGAACCCCTTAATGCCTTGCATCTTCGACCATTCTACTGTTGAATTTAGTGTTATATCACTTCTTATCTACCTTGCGCTCGTCCCTTGAGCTCATTTACTACCTCATACACTTTTGTTCCATCCATCTCAAAATAGAATCAAACTCACGTGGTCTGGTCATCACCTCCCCTTAAAGATGCCTTCCCCTTTTTAGTCTAGTCCATGACTTCAAAGTATCAAAATGACACATTCTTAATTAAACACTTATGGGATTTTCTTGAGTCAAACTTCCTACAAAACTAGATGCTTTATGCCCAACGGACATCTAGACCTCTAAATTATACATAGACTGCTCCCTCAAAGGACAGCTATATGCCAAACTATTACTACTATTATATATAGACTGCTCCCCGAAGGACAGCTATACATAAATGCCGCATCTCTATCAGTAAATACATCGCTCCTCAAGGACAACTATACATAGTTAGCCTTTATCAGAAGCTTCTCGCATTGATCAGCTTCGTGAAGACTTTAAGAGTAACAAAATACATATCCCTTGTAGACTTCCCGCATCGATCAGTCTATATTCAGCAAAATAAAAGCCGCATTCAAAAGCACTTTTGAGTCATGGACTTGTCTATTTAGGTTTGGTTCTCTTTCGTCAGGATACTCACTTTATAACAAGTTCTCTGCGCCTCAGCTACACCATCCACCTCACCTCACCATTTGTTTAAACAACAAAACTCATGGGATGTGACGTATACCCGATATATTGTGATTATACAACTCTTTTCACCTATCGACTTCTCATCTATGCAAGGTACCTAGGGGTTCAAGCTCATTCTATGTTAATATGTGGTTTGTTTAGCTCTTCTCAACTACGGGACACTTTTGCCTCTTTTGCTCGACTCTAGGATTGTGTGTTGACCTTAATCAGGATATGGTTCCCTACCACTTGGGTAGGCTAACTTTTGCTTCACCTATACCTATACCAACATCGCCAATTCCTTACCAACACCAACAACACGACCCTACCGATATCAATATTTTTACCAACCAAAAAATTGCTTAACCATACCTAAATTGCCCGGAATTCACCTCTCCCTAGTCCTAAGGGAGAACTACATCGGTCTGAGGCCCCTCCTTGCTTTGTGCAATGGGCTATGTAGGCAGCACTTAGGAGACATGGGGTCTCCCAAGGTTAGCTCGACCATCCCCTACCATACCCTATCATGTGTTGTAAATACAAATATTTTTGTGTATTTCTATTTTGACAACATTCATCTTTATCCTTTTTCAAAACAAACAAAAACAACATCCAAAACACAACCATTCTTAGTACTATCATCACTCAAAACAACATACATATTTAGTTTTTAGATGTTAAACAAATACATCTTCTCTATCATCGACTCGCAGGTCGGCATCCTTATTTATTCTTATACTCCTATGAAATTCACTTAGACCCTTGCGCCTTCTCCCGAATCAGGTGGTGATCGTGATCGTCGATGCCACTCACTTGGCCTCTCCATCCTCAAAGGTGCCACTGCTATCTGGTTCCTCCCACTGATCCGCCAACATCTCCTGTAACATACGAATACGTCCTCTAGCGTGGAGGAATCTTGCCTCCAGTCTCTCCACTCGTAACTGTGAAACCTCTAACAATCCCGTTGTCTCATTCACCTGTGTTTGAAGCTGGTGAACCAAATCCTACAGATGATCTCTCTCCGCTGTAATCACAGCTATGTCAGGGCGCTCACGTGCACCTCGCAGCTCTGCTACCCACCATACTCTATAGGCCTCTGTCGTTCCCGCATCCATTACCCTACGATCGGCTGCTATCTCTTCTGGCCCTTCTGGAGGTGTAGGCCGGGGAGGTGAGAATGTTGCCTCGGCGTCAATCCTCATGTATGGTCTATATGTCATAGGTATATCCTGAACAAACCCAAATTGTTGCCGCATGTGATCTAGAGGAATCCTCTCGTACTCACCCGGCCTGTGCCCTGCGATCCACCTCAAGCGCTCTACACCCCTCAACTCCTCAGCTATGTTCTCTGTCACCATATAGTTCCCGTAAGGCCTCCAAAAATCAGATAATCGTCACCATCTCCCATACCTGTCTATAATACTCGATGTCATCTATCACGGCCTGGGATCTCACCTCTTGTTCTGTCTGGACCCATCGTCTGAATCCCAACCTCTGCACTCCTGTCTCTCCCGACTCGATGGGTCGGCCTATTGGGCACACACAAACTATGTGCTCATAGGCCCAACAATGTAATAAGTATGAACAATCTAGTGTCGTCCTGTGTTTTTGCCCTACAGGCCCATAAACCCCTGTATAACTCTGCCAGATATGCGGGTGCCCATGCGAAAGTCACGCTCATTTCTATCATTTCCCAAATAACACTCATCAATGCTTTTGGAAATCTTCCGCCATCCGCCCTCGGTAATGCATAATACCCCACCGCTATCATTAATACTACTGCCAACCTTGTTGCCTCAGGGTGTGCTGCATACATTATACCATAAGTGAATGTCAAACCTCGTTGTGTCAAATCTCATGCGTATGGACCAAATACTGTTGTTATCGCTCCCCGCGCCGCACTAGGCAATGCCTGATATACTGGTCTTCCTGTAATTGGGAGTCTCAAAATACGGAACACATCTTCCAACGTCACTGTCATCTCCCCTGTTGGCAGATAGAAGGTATTCTTTTCTGGATTCCATCTCTCAATCAATGCCTGCAACATAGCATGGTTACGTGTGATTCGTGAATAATAGCAGATTCCACTTAACCCCAAACGATTTATCAATGCCCATTCAGCTGGTGTTACATCCGCTCGGTTTGTGACAACAACGCTGGCACAGTATCATTCATCCTTAACCCTGCTTCCGCCTGCATACATCAAAATGACACATAATTATTCAATAAAACAAATCTCCACGGGTTTTTTCTCACATTCTAGAAACTCCTACAGTAACCGCTATCGGTTATAGATAACCGATACTGGTTTGCTAACCGATACCGGTTATCTATAAACGATACCGGTCACTGTCAAAAATATACACCCTGCTTAAAAACATACACCTACGATAATTATTTTTCCCGTTTACTCCTATCTATACCTAAAAACATACGTGAACACCCTGCTTACCTACCCCATAGCACTCACCCCATCCCAAACCCTTGCCTATCACCTTTTCTTTCTCATCTTTACCCACTTACTCTCTCTCATCCTATTCATAAAACATGCAAGAATCAAATTACAACCAAACAGTTTACCTCTTGGGATGCAGCAGCTTGAGTTGGAACCTATCTTCCCTCTCGTCTCTGCCTGCTGGATGCTTCTCCTTGTTCAGCCATGTTCACCACCCTCTTCAAATATAACTTGTCTTTCTACCTTCTGAATCTCAGCCCACACTCACTTCACCTGTCTCTTTCCTCCTTATCACTCAATTCTTTCATGCAATTACATATCAGTCATCAAACAGCGTCGCATTTGCGTATTTAACTTGTTGCATGACTCTAAAAATAAGAACGCTAAAAATAAGAACTTAAGTTGCCAACCAAGCAGTTCTATTTTTAGGAAATATAATTTTGGCATAACCGATATCGGTTGCATAACCGCTATCGGTCACATAGCTACCGACATCGGTTACATAACCGATATCGGTCATGTGCCCCATTTTGATTAAACCTAGGCCCTTTCTTCATTTTTGTAAATTTTTGTGGCGCCCGCCTCTTTTTCCTGCATCACAACACCATTTACCAATATTTGTCATCAACATCACATCAATATATTATCGCTATTTCATCAACATCATCTATCTACAATAAAACAAACCATCGACAAAACACATACAACATTTCATATACACCATGTGGATCAAACTCATCATACATTAAATTTCACAAACCATCGACAAAACACATAAAACATTTCATATACACCATGTGGGTCAAAATCATCATCTCTATATATATCAATGTTTCAAATATACAACTTGCCCTACATAGGGGCCTCTGTGATCTCAAAATAATACAAAGCCGGCACGCAGGCCGCAATAACTGTCAAAATCTCGACTCGGCTCACAGGCCGGTCTCTCATATCAAAAATATACTTGGCTTGCAGACCGGTATCAACTATACAACCCGTACTCGGCTCGCAGGCCAGTATATACAACAAGATGAATAAATGAATGAAAGAATCATATGTGGGCACGCAGGCCTCTCTATACATAACCGGTTCGCAGACCGGTGTCTCTATCCAATATCCAAAAACACAAACTATCTCCTCTGCAAGGATACCTCAGCTCTCTCCACCACCCTCGGCCTGTCTCCCTGCTGGTCCCTGTGCTGCCTCTCGCCTCCTCCCTGTAAACCCCACCGGCTGTGGCTGCACCCCCCTGGGATCTCTGGCTCCGCGAGGTCTCGGCTCTGTGCGCCGCATATGGCTGATAGTCAGCCCCGGTACCATCAAGGACGTCCTGATAGTACCGGGCCTCTGCTCTCGCCTCCATATAACAGGCCCGTGCCACCATAGCTGCTGGGGCTGGTCCCCCGACTCCTAATAATAATGGCCCCTGTCCTACCAAGGTACACCTGTGCCGTGTGCGGTGGCGGTACTCGTGCTCGGGCAACTACTGGCTGTGCTATAATACCCCATGCATGTATGCACATGCAGCAGTATGCACATGTGCACAGCTGCCTGGCTAACTATGTAATACCCATCCACTGCCCCAAGAGCCGGTCCCCTCTCTGCTATACCGCCGCTAAATCTAGTATGTGCGGGCATGCCCTCCTCCTTGTTGCTCTCTCCCCCCCACCATACCACAAATAACCCCCACTGTGCGGCGGCGTCGTCCACGGTATCATCCGTCGGCCTCTCTGCTTACCCAACTGGGTCCACGAGCCGTGGTGTGGCGGTGGGGCCTCTACATCCTCCCTCCGTGCGAGGGAAGGGAGGTGGCTCATCTGTCGTAGCCCCAATCGCCGTCGTACCCTCTCCGGGGTATCCGCCATGCTCTCCCGACCTCCGTCCAGCCTATCCGTAAAGTATACTAGATCCGGTGCATACATCGTGATCGGGCTCCTCCTCGGGGCGATGACCTCTATAAGGCCTCCATACAATATCCAATGTGGTCAGGCCCTCTAGCATATGACGGTAGTAAGCTACATCCCGTCCTGCAAGCACCGCTCGTGGCTGGCCCACGACCCCCAACCACCTCTGAAAGCCATACCTGTATATCACCTATGGCCCTGGCTGCTGGGGCAGCCCTACTGGTCGAATACATATGATGTGCTCATATGCCCGTGCAGTGTAACAAAAATGTGGAACAAATCCCAAATCGCCTCATCCGGCGATAACCCCACAGCTCTCTGTATAGCTGCACCAGGTATACTGGTGCCCAAGCATAGCACGTATGCTCCTCCACCATCTCGTGCAGCACCCCCATCAACGCCCGTGGAAAGCAGCCTCCCTCTGAGTCCGGGAGGGTGAAGCATGTGATGCCTATCATCATCAACACGGCAAGCCGTGTCTCATGTCTGTGGGCGCGATACATATCGCCATAAGCAATACTCGCATTGTGGTAGGTCAATAACATGGCTGCATCCCCAAATACATGAAGAATGCTGTCCATAGCCGTCTCTGCATCTACCTGGAATACTGCCTCTCCTATGATCGGCAGTCTCAGGATGCGATATACATCCTCCAAGGTAATAGTCATCTCCCCAGTCGGGAGATGGAAAACATTGGTTGCCGGATCCCATCTCTCGATGAGGGCAACCATAAGACTGTGGTCCCTCTCCACAGCCCTATACCGCTGGACTCCACCGAGTCCCACCTCACGCATAATGGCCCAGTGCATCTGCGGACACATGTGGCCGCATCCGTCTCAATAACGGGGGCATCCGATCCCGCATAGTCAACTGCTGACGTGCCTGCATAAATAACCCACTTCATTAGACCTACCCTTTCAAACAACAACTACTTTAACCCTCTATACCCCCTTTTACCCACCCGACCACACCCCGATTCTATAACACACACCTACACCCACCTATTTTACCCTAACACATTTACGATATCCCCTTTCCTTATCTCGCACCCTACCAATCACCCAGATCTACTCTCGCCATTTACCTATGCCCCTACCAATTTAACACCTCCCCATTCATGCCCAACACCTAATCTATCCTAACCGCACCAACCACACAACCGCCCCATTTCCCCCCCCCACCAATCACCCTTCCTATCAACCTCTACCCCTTCCCTCTTCACCCCCAAAACACAAAACCCAACAATAAACACAAAACCCAAACCACTAATAACAAAACACCCAAACAACAACCAAAAACCCAAAACCAACAACAAAACCAACCCAACAAAATAACTAATCCTAACTAAGGACCGGTACCGGTCACCCATGACCGCCACCGGTCCCCTCCCAACATCTCTCCACCGCCGCCGGTCGACATCCGACCGACACCGGTCACCTAAAAACCCAACTTGCCCGAAGAATTCGTGACCGATGCCGGTCGCTAAGCGACCGGCATCGGTCACTGTAAAATCATAGAGCCGAACCCGACGCGGCCCCCCAAACCCATTTTTGGCCTATTACTCCCCTTTTACCCATTAAAAACCCTAAAAACCTACCCACCCTACCGTTTTAGCCTAACTAACCTACCTACCCTCTCCATTTTCCAAACAACTTCCATTTATTCATTCTTTTATTAAAAACATGGATTCCTACCCAAAACCCAAATCTAGCTTAAAAACATTAAATTCACATAATGAGAGGTTTCGAACCTACCGGTATGACTACACGTCGTCGTGGTGGGATAGGTGGTGGTGGTCTAGCTGGTCCAGCACCTCCTGCTCCTCCTGGCTGTGCCATGGCTATAAATCCCCTCTGCTGGGTCCTCCACCAATCAAATGCTGCCTCCTACTCGCTAGGGCCTACCAACCACTCACTTCTCCACTCAAATAGTGCCACCTCAGCCGACAAATTCAAACAATCTCACTAATACACCTCAGACAACTAAAATTGGTTTTCAAATTGACAATATGACAATGACAGGCCGTATTTTTCTTTTTATAGGTTTTTTGACCTATAACCGATATCGGTTATGTTGTGCCCTAATGAACCGGTATCGGTCCCCTAACCGATACCGGTCATCTATAGCCGATATCGGTTTCATACCTATTTCACCCCAACTCCCGCCCTTATCCACCACTCTCTACTTTTTTCCCACATCGCCTACACCCACCCTTGATAAATAGCCCTTTTTGACTTCTTTGGCCCGACCTAAGGCCGCAACCAACCATTTGGCCCGACCCAAGGCCGCCACCAACCATTTGGCCCGACCCAAGGCCGCAACCAACCATTTGGCCTAACCCAAGGCCCACCAACCATTTGGCCTAACCCAAGGCCGCAACCAACTATTTGGCCCGACCCAAGGCCGCCACCAACCATTTGGCCCGACCCAAGGCCGCAACCAACCATTTGGCCCAACCCAAGGCCGCCACTAACCATTTGGCCCGACCCAAGGCTGCCACCAACCCTTTGGCCCGACCCAAGGCCGCAACCAACCATTTGGCCCGACCCAAGGCCGCAACCAATCCTTTGGCCCGACCCAAGGCCGCAACCAACCAATCAGGCCCGCCCAAGGCCGTAACCAACCAATCTGGCCCGACCCAAGGCTGTAACCAACCATTTGGCCCGACCCAAGGCCGCAACCAATCAATTAGGCCCGACCCATGGCCCTCACTAATCAATCGCCCAACCCAAGGCCACACCACTCAAATACCTCACCCAAAACCAACAAATTACAATGTTACCCACCCATCATGTAGCTTTTTGTTCAATCGAGCTCACCTGTTCGTGTTTTAGCATGATTAGGGTACTTGACTTGATCAGTTGACCAACTTTGCCTAGACCTAGACCGTGATGTTTATCTCAACCAAACCAACCATTTGAGTGCTTTGCCAAACATGCCTAAATGTTCCTGTACCTTACCCGTTGTATCCTCTGGAGCTACTTCATATGCCTTGGATACCAGGATTATATCACCCTTGTTTGGATAAACTATCAACCTTTGCCTATGAATTGCTTGTTTGCTCTTCAAATCATGTACCCTGGTCGCACTACTACATTTCAACGTGCGTCTGCTTCCTGGACCTACCCCACCATCTTACCATCTTACCATCATCTCAACACCATTTACCCTTTATCAACCCTATCCCTGATTTCACGCTACCTCAATCTGTGATAGATTTGAGGGGGATTACCTATACCCTTAACAGGGGTAACCACTTCTTATTATTGTCCGTGCAGCTTTACAAGACAAGCTACATGACAACAAGGGGCTAATGTAGACACCAAATTTGTGTCTTACGACCCCCTGTGCCCCACATCTCATTTCGCAACCTAACCTCATCACCTAAACCTTACACAATTATTTATTAATTACCTTATAATTAATAAATCCACATCGCCATACCTACCACCTCATTTCGCCACCTCATCATGACCTAGTCCTAACCCTAAACTAACCTAATTAAGACCTATAACTTGGTCTACATCCACACCCATGACTAATTACTCCTCACCCGCACCTAAAACCAACCTCATAATGACTTGACCAAGCCCACAACTAATCCCTTGGGAGAAAAGGAGGGAAAGTTGGCTATTTTACTAAAAATAGCCCACTTTGACTTGACCGATACCGGTTCCTACTCGACCGCCGTCGGTTACGTAACCGCCATCGGTTCCCTGTAAATGACCGCTCCCAACCAAAAAAAAGGGTGGGATTTTCATTGATCTGAATCAGAAGTCATTGGAAGGATCCAGAATTTACTTGGTGAGAACAGAGACAAGTGAAGAAAAGAGAGGAGTTTACAGAGAAGGACATCAAGCCCAAGACTGCAACTGAATAACCAGAGCCCAGTGACACTCATCCAAGCATCAGGAGAGGAGATAGCTCATCTCAGATTGTTAGACCATCCTACCTGAACCCTGCCTTCGTCATCACAGTCCTTGAACCTGCATTTTTCATCAGGAACTAGTAAGTAAGTCTTATACGTTCTTTTAATAATATTTCTTGGATTTCTGAATCACAGTAATTACAAGTCTACTCCCAGATCCACTACCCGGTAACACTCTCCATCTAACTTACATTCCTCTACCCCTACATTGCCCCAAGAATAGCTCCCATACTCTCTGAGTCTTCTCCATCACCTCATTACCTATCCTCAGTCATTTTACCAGCCTTATAAACACCATAGCTATCATATAGCCATATTATAGCCAACCTTCACCAAACCCCTTAAAACACTACTCCCATTGGTATCGGTTATCATCAACCGGTGCGGTGACACTCGACCAACAGACATCGGTCACTTTGATTCAAAATCAAGATCAACCTTTTCTCTATTGTTCTAACAAGGTAAATAAATTGTAAATGGACAATAGCTTATTTGTTAGAATTTTTGTTAATTCATATCAGGGAACCAATGACCACCTTCAAAGGAAGTCTCATATTTCCTGGGCCCAAGGCAGTTCCCTCACTTATTATCTAATTAGAATCTGGTGGTCTTGTATTCTTACTTGTAGGTAGTCCTTCCCAGACAAAAAGGAGTTCTTTGCATCGATCTCGATCTCTCTCTACTGGCGCGCACACCTTCTCAACATTCAACAGGTATTCCTCCTAGCCCTAACCCTTATCTATTTCTCAAAGGAATGAAAGGATAGAAGCAACTCTATCCTGGGAACGGAAGCATTTGTGCATGAAACAATATGATTCCAAGTTTTTGTGCCATCTTGGGAAACTCAAAGTCTATTGGATGGGCCCATATATTGTATCTTATATACTTGATTCATGCACTTTCCGATTCAAGCGCTAGATGAAACACGGTTAGAAATCCATTTCAATGGGAGTAGGCTGAAGCCCTATTATAAATAAGTGTTCCTTGTGTTTATAAATAAGGTAGTATTTCCATTTAGCCTAGGATTTCCTTCTATGATTTTCCTTTCATATGCTTACCCTTCTCGTTGCTTGTTCCTTTATTTTTTTGTTGTTGTTTTGCATGCCTTGTGCACCAGTAGCCACTTATTATTTTCAAAAGGCTATGTATTCGCAGAGGACCATGCATTTGTTTTTGTGTGGGGTGGAGTAATGCGAAGTAAAATGGAAGTTGGTAGTGAAAGTTGTGTTTCGATGGCCCGGATTGAAGGATAAAAAAGCACGTAGTGTGGAAGAGCATGCGTAGAAAAGGTGGACGTAAGGAGTTTGGTGTCGGGATAAATTTAAAAATACCACGTATAAAGGATGAGAAGTGCAAGAACAACATGATGTAGGTGAGGGAAAAATAAGGTTAATGATAGAAGAAGTGCCTTCGGTGCTTTGAAAGCGCGCACGTGAGGATCTTTGGTCAGTAAGGATTTTTGTGCGCCAGAAGGTTATAGAGATTTTTCACATGGGATTGGGCACGGGGGTAAGAGCGCTTAAGGTTGGCTTTAGTGGAAAAATCTACCTTTATTGCAAAATTACATTGGTAGGTGGCATAGCATTTATTACAGGAGATGAGAAAAAAGCTATAAGTAGAAGGTCGGGCACATTATTGTTTACCTTGAAATTACGATATCAAAGAGATCTTGCAAACTAGGGAATCCACGAAGAAGATTTGTGTGAAGTAAAAATTGTGAGAATCTGAGTGCATGACTAGTGTGATTTGTGAACCAAAGTGGAAGGAGTACATGGGCGTAGGGAAGAAGGTTTTAGTAGAGTACGTCGTCTTGTGGAAGGATTTCCTAGGTTAGGGTTCTACTAGCTAGGGCACGAGAGTAAAGGGATTTTTGCAAAGGTAAGCCATAGATTTGAGCAAAGTGAGGAAGAGGAGAAAGGAAGATTTTGTTTTTAGTAACCCGACAAGAAGATGACACCAAAGAAGGCAACCGTTTCACCAAAGAAGGGCAAGGGCAAAGGGAAACAGGTTGTTTCCACTAGCTTCAATGAGGAGTGGTATGTGGAGATGCAATACCTAGATGTAATGTTTCTCAAAAAGAATGTGTATCCCATGTAAGGAAAATGGCACTAAGCAATTACATCCATCACACAAGCACCACCGAGAAGGAGATGGCATTAGAGTTGGTTCTCCCGACAGATAAAAGGACACCAGAAGGAATGCCAATTTATGATGATGAAGTAAAGGTAAAATTAGAGAAGGATGGGTTGTTGCAACTTTATGAGTTGTCCTACTTTGGAAAACCGGAGTGACTGTACCAATGGCTAATGTTACGCATGCACGAGGACCATTTCTACTTCATGGGCTGAAGGATGCGAATAATTGCCCAACTTATATTTAAGTTTACCAGCCTTGTCTATGAAGGGGAGCCGCTAGAGGATGACTTGGAAGATAAGGATGCCATCAAGGAGACTGTAAAAACTTATGACTATAAGAAGGGGTCTCGCTACTTTAACATCCCCGATATCTCTGACCTAGTAATGAGGATGGTGGCACATTTGGTCTCTAAGTTGAATGGACAAGAAAGGTGGACATAGATCAGCAAGGCCTGGTTGAATGTGTGCCCAAATCTTTCAGAGGGAACTATCTATAACCTATCCACCTTCATTGCAGACGAGATATTAATGCCGTGCGTGAAGGTGAGAAGATCATATTTGGAAATGTCCTCCTCACCATCATTTTTCAAAAATTGGAGTGCTTGATGGCCCGGAGAAGTTTGTATGGGAATATCCAGATGAAGACCCTTCCCCGTGAAGATATTTGAATAGTACACTTGTGACACCATGACAACCACCCACAAGGCGCGCTGAAAAAATGGTGCAAGCAAAGTGTGACGCATTCGAGGGCTGAATGGAGGATACCCAAAAAATTACTAGTGCTAGTGCAAGGAGAAGTCGAGTTTGTTATATACCAACATTTATGCATTGGTAGGTTCTCCTTGAGAGATGAGACTAAGAGCCCATGGTGTAAATTACCCTTCTCTTTCACTGCTCAATATTTCCAAGCAGGGGTCAACTACTTCAAGGAGGCTAAAATACTAAGGTTTGACCCTAGAAGGGTGGACCAAGACCACCGCGAGTTGCGCGAGAATGTGAGTGTACCCCAAGAAGTATGCTTGTGTGGAGAAGTATGCCTCTCATGAGATGCACATGATAAAACCTCTTACACTGCCAATTTCTGGAAGAACCAAAATGAGGGTATACCTGTGTTAGGCCCAAGTATGATAAGGGATCCTATGTGGAGAATGATGTCTCCATCCCAGAAGACCCCACTGTGAGGAATAAGGCCATGCTAAGGAAAAGGGAGAGAGAGGAGGCACCAAAGAAGAAGGCACCAAGTGTACAAACAAAACACTCAAGTAGGCACGCCATAGTTAGCCACGAGGCCAAGCACATATGCATGGAGGAAGAAGTACCCCGTTAAGGAAAAATTAAATATGCCGAGAGGAAGAGGTGCCAGAGCAAGAAGAGCCCCTATGAAAGAATATTTGTTGAGGAAGGAGTCTCCCTCTTCAAGAAGATGAGAAGGAAGAATCCCCTATACTGGAGTCACTAGTTAGGAAGAAGTGAAAGGTGGTAGAGAAGGTGGACTTAGAAGAAATAGAGATCCTAGAAGCCTATAGAGGATAAAAGGACAATGATGAGCATGAAGAGGCTCAAGACCATCCCGTGTATGATGTACATGACTCAGATGAAGGAAATGAAGAAAAGGATGGGGAAGAAGAAGGCACTCAAGGAAAAGGGGAGAGTGAGGAGGTGAACACCAAAGATCAAAGGACCCCAAGCCTCACCAAGGAGCAGATAGAATATTTTACGGAAAGGGAAGTAGTGGGAATAATAAAGGATTTGGTGGAATAAGAGGTAGAACGCAGCGCTGACAAAGTGCTCAAGGAGATAGAGGAGGAAAGCATGGGAAAAGAATATGGAAGCATGGGTGGAGACCACATCTTGGTGGTAAGCTTTCCTAAGGTAGTGCACATAGGGGAAAAGGTGTGGTAGCAGAGAGCAAGAATAGGGAATGATGTATATCAATTATCCAAATAAGGTATTGCGTGCGCGCTTCCAAAGTAACGTGCCTACAAACCAACTCCTTGCATGGTCTTCATTCAAAGAAGAAGGCACGTACCCACAAACACAAAGATGTTGACTTGGGATTTTGAGTCCCATGTTGATGAGCTTGAGTTTAAGGTTAGTAAAGGGGAACTAATGAAGATACCAGAGACCAAGGGATTGAACCCCCTAATAAATGCTCAATAGTTATCGATGAGAAATTTTGCAACGCACTCAAAAAGGTATCGGTGGAGGTTGAGGCAAGACTCTTCAAAAGGAATGACAGGGTAAGGTTCCTAGAGGGAGAAATGGAGAAGAAGAATGAATAGATCATTGAGAAGAGAAAGGATCTAAAGTAGGAGGATCTTATCAAAGACACACGCTTAAGGCACAAACTAAGGAGGAAGAGGTGAAGGTGCACGAGGTCTACAAGAAGATAGAGATGATTACAAATGCCATTATATTGAAGCATTCATACCTGACCCTCGCTTGAGAAAATATTTGAGTCGACCTTGTAAAGCTCGAAATACTTAACCCACGTCCTTACCATGGAAATGTGAATGCTCACATTGGAATCAACAAAAGAGGTGTTGGCATGCTAGAAGAAGGAAGAAAGGATGAATATCGGGGAGACATTCACCCAATACTCTGAACTCCTTGCCACTGTCTGGACTACCACGCACATGGCCGAGGACGTATATGATAATTGCAGCAGAAAGGGATAAGGTAGAAAGTATACTAGTTGCTACACATGAGGTGGATCTGAAAGAATTCCAAGAAAATAATAAAGGAAACAGGGTAGGAGTGGGATAAAATCCTAGCTGAAGTTGAGAAGAAAATGGAAGCAATCAAAACCTTGTGAGGTTCGGTTAAAAATCAACTTAAGGAACTGTACCCCCAGGTCACTCATAGAATGGATACACTAGACGACCTTAGCATACAACTAGAAGGGATTATAGATACACTGAATGTTAAGGGAAATGAATTTAGCTTTGAAGAGGTGAGCACTCTAGTGGGTGACATACTTGAGTAGGTGCAAGGTGAAGTGGATGCCTGGGAGAAGACTGAGGCAACAGTGAGGAAGGGATTCCCACTCCTCTTACAGCAATAATAGATTTTTTTCCATTCTTCCAATATTAATTCTTTCATTTCTTCCATCCTTTTATCATCCATACAATTTTTTCGGATCCTACCATTCTTTATTGTTTGAAGAAGCAAGATGTTTTTTAGGATGGAGAACAAGCTTAGTGTGGGGTGATGTTGGGCCTCGAAATATTGGCTAAGTACCAAAGGGTGCGTGAGCACACGAGGCCAATAAGAAGAAGGGTGCATGGGGAGATGCATGCATAACAAGGGTTTAAGAAGGTTTTAGGAGAAACCAGGGCACACGAGCAAGACAACATCTGTATGATCTAAGGACTTAGCCATATTCAAAATTCTGGAGGCACTAGAGGAAAAATGTGACTTGACTAGGCATGATGAGTGGATAAGGTGCCATCCTAGAGACTTGGTTGTCAAGAAAAGGATATTCCACATGGGGAATATTCTTAGGAATAAATCATTACAAAATGTGGGGAGCTCGGAATAGGGTAAACATTCACCAATGAAGGACCACATGGACACTTGGTTTGTGATCTACTCCTGAAGGAAGGCATGGCGTGAGTCTTGAAGCTATAAAGATAGATGCTTGGAAGAAAAGATAAGAAGGAGGGGAAGACATATAGCATGGGCAAGGAGAACCTTTGAAAAAAATTATTAAGAGGCCCTATGGTTGGGTTTTTCCATTAGGAGTTGCAAGAAGGTCATTGTGTCTAAGCGATGGGTCCAGAAACTCACGTAATAAGGGGGGAATAGCTAGGACTCCTGATATATGAGTTAGATCTTTGTTTTAACATATATTGTAAGGGCCCGATCCTCGGTATGGGATTTTGAATGTAATGTGGTTACTTAACACTATCAATCAATATATATATATATATATATATATATATATATCTGTACGAATATCTAGTTCATAGGTGTAAACCCTAGTGTCATTTATTCATATTATAAATCAGATATGTTCTTCATAATCCATGTTGTGTTGTTTCTCTCATTTTCATGCATGGGTATAAGGATATGGTAACTCATATTGTGCTTTTACATGAATATCTACTTTTCTCGTAATTAATCCTCTAACAATGGCAAGATCTTCTCACAATGCTCACATAAAGGAGGGGCTCGGTGCCCATGCTTGCCTTGGGTGTTAGGTCCATGCGCATGGGATTATAAAGTTGTACTAATAGCACATGAAAAATGACTAAAAATACCAAGAGAGAAAATAGAAAGAAAGAAAACATGCACAAATACGGTGGTCGATTAGCACTTTTCTCACCTAGTCATATGGATAGTGGTATGTGATCAAGACTAGAAAAATACCCAAAGAGAGTGATTTATTGTTAAAAATTTCCCCCACTTTATGTTGTTGAGCGAATGATTGATAACATAAAGTAGTTTAACAATGTGTACCTAATAACCATGTAGATCGGTGGAAAAAAGTGTGTCGAGAGAGATAAGAAAAATCGTGGAGTGATAAAAATGTGAAGCATGGAAGCTAGAAAGAGGAAGTGAGAAATGATGATGATAAGCCTAGCGGGATATCGTATGTGTAGATTTCACATTGTACTATTGTTGATGTCACTTGTTGTGTCATTGATTTTATTGATGTGACTACTACTTCCCATAAGGATGAACCTGCAAAAGAGAAGAACAAACAAGTAGTCAAATAAACGCATATAAAAATCAATCCAAAATATTTCAATGAGTGTGTAAATATGTGAAAAGGAACATTTTCACCGATCATGTGATGAGAAAAAGAGATAGAAAGGATCCTAAATATTTTGTAGAAGAACAATTTTTTTGGGTGATCTCACGCCCATGTTGCGCTTAGTGTGATTTTTTTGGCGAACTCATACCGACAAAAGGAGTGTAGGGAGAAAATTCTAGTGTTATTCTCTAACCTTTGATTGCTTCATGAAGTTTAAACACCACTAAATATGGTGTGTAAAAATCGATGAGGTGGAGAGCAAGAAAGCTCAGGACTCTGTAGATGATAAGCATTCCAAGAATTCGAGAGGATGCCATTGAGAGCTTGCATGCTCTTAAAACTTCCCAATCTAAATTGTTTACTGCATAGGACTCTGTTGTCAAGTCTCATTCTTTCATGTGGGAATTTGAGCATTGCAGGCTTGATACTGATATTAACAGACATAGGATTAGTATGGTCTCCATGGACCTGAAGGATCTGACTAATAAAGTGGAAAAGTTATCTTCTTTGGTCCTTAGCGAACAACTCAAGAATGCCAATGAGAGAATCCTGGAGATGGCCAAGGATATGCTGAAGATGAAAGAAGTTGTGTTCTAGATTCATGATGTCCATCTCCTCAATGTTAAGAGCACCATCCACCATCTCAAGCTATTAGCTGAGATGATTCATTCCATGGAACTTGCTAAGGAAAGAGAAAAAGAAGGAAAAGGCCCCAAAGTGGAGATCCTTGAGCCAAACTATAAGTTTTGGAAAGCTACCATTGATTCCCTTGTCAAAGAATGGAATGGCTGTATGAACTCAGTGGGGGACCTGATAAAAGAGTGACAAAGAAAATGGGATATTGGTTTGTTGTTGTTAGTTTCTTGAATTGCTACTATTAGTTATTTCTCTGTTTATTTGTTGTTTGGATACTTTCCTTTATGTTTGTATCTCTTTGTTGTTGGTCTTGTGTTGTTTTGGGTTTGTGGTTGGGCTTCAATGGTATATCCCTTGGCCTTTTTGTAAGGAACTGGTAACATTTTGTATGGGGTAGGGTCCCCTCAACCCTTTTTTACCTCTAATAAAAATAATTGATCCGATTCGATCCAACATGAAAGTAGAAAATAAAGTGTAGTGCATGCATTTTGAGTGTTGAAAGATTGTTTGTCTGTAAAAGCCAATGTGTAAACCGCTTATTACTTGTGTTTAATTGAAAAATGATGTGTAATTTCCCCTAGTTAGAGGCATCTAGGAAGGGTCATGGGCACCCAGGCACTACTTTCTTGTTCGGGCGCTAGTGACTATGCTATGCTAAGGACCCAAGTCAAGATTTGGAACATTACTTTGATTGAATGTTGTGTTGTATCGATACTAAACTGTGATGAACTATGACTGTAGAATATTGTATGGGGTAATTGATTCACCCAATGATGCTCCCCTTGTTTGGGTTGCATACGACATCCCAAGGAGGATGTGGCCCAAAGGAGGACCAAAATTTGTGCTAAAATTGATGCCTTATAGGGAAGGAGTGTGCTTGGTATAAACCAAGGCATATGCAAACAAATTATCTGAAAACAATTGTTAGTGCAAATACGATAAACACGCATGTGGAAGAGAAGATGTAAGCTAAACATGCAAGAATATAATTTAGAGAAGAAATAGTGCATATAAAGTAGAATGTGAAAAGATGGTTTCAAATATGGGACATCACTCACGATGTTACAAGAAACTTGATGCTAAAGTGGCCAAAAACATACATGAAGTGAGAAAACAATATATAGGGAAAATATCATAAATAATAACATACAATGACAAGCAATGGAAGCCAAAAGAAAATAATAGAAAACAATGTAACAAATAACCATAGTGGTAAATAGACCTACAAGACAAATGCTACAAATGAAGCACCCATTAGCATGTTAGAAAGATAAAATGTATGTCAAGACATGTATAATACGATATAATGTAGTGTGCTAGTATGAATAGGAAGTAGTATAAATTGAAACAAGTAGCTCTTAAAATGTGTATGAATGTGGATGCCCCTAGGAGCTGTTATGGGACTCAAAATAGGTACTACACAAAGCATCCATGTTGCATGTAATGCTTTGTATAGAGTTTATGATCACAACTAGAAATAAAGTGAACACGTATGTGTATATAGAAAGAGATAATGACATACAATGTATTTTTCTAGCATGTGTAAAAAGTGTACATGTAAGCATAAGAAAGCAAGAATAAATGTGACCAAGATATGTAGTATGTTGTGGATGAGATGGAATGGAATGCAATAGGAGTGTGATAGGAGTAGTGTTCCCCCCGAGTGAATGTGTATGCATGAGATGAGGTTCATTTATTAAATACCCCTCAACAATAGAGTATGAACCGTATAACAAGAGTGTGTCATTGGGAAATTGTTTGAGTAGTGTGCTAGAAAGATATGATCATCAATGCATAGAGCGTAGAGAGTGTGTGAAAGATTGAGTGAGTGTGATGAGGTTCATGTATATAGGATGCCCTCAATAATCAAGTGTGAATTGATTCACTAGAGTGCATCATTGGGAAATGAGTGCAACATGTAGAAGCAAATGTAAGAAAGATATGTCATTAATGTGTAGGGTGTGTAGTACGTATAATGTGTAATAGAGGATGCGTGAAAGAAATGTGATGAATGTGTGAAGTATGAAGTGTGTAGTGTGTGAGGTTCACTTGTATAGTGTGCCCTCAACAGTCAAGTGTGAATCATAGCACAAGAGTGTGTCATCGGGTAATGAGTGCAATGTGTAAAAGTAGATGCAAGAAATATATGCCATGAATGCATATAATAAGCATGATGTGTAATAGAAGCTACGAGAAATAGATGTGATGAATGCATGATGTGTGAAAAGTGTAGTGTGTGAACAAGTAGAACTGCAAGATAGGTGATAATGCTAGGGGTGAAGAATAATCATAATTCTCCCCAAATTATAGGATGATAAGTATGATCGGTAATATCATCAAGAAGATCATCATTTTCATGGTCAAAACTAGAAGGTGATGATCCAAGACTTGGTAATTTATAGTATGTGGGTGATCCTATAGAGATCCATTACGGAGTAGATTATACAAGCCCATCGTATATTCCTTGTCAGTGAAAGATGGTAATGGACATCCATGTGCATACCAATGAGTAAGATTTTGTGAGTAGCCAAGAAATTAGTCATTTCAAATGAAAACATGATCAACAAGCATCGGGAATGAGATTTCAATATGATCTGGATCTAAAGTGCCGCTTGATATAGTTAAGCCAATATTCGCCAAGAGTAAGGGTGAAATACGTGAAGTGTGTCCAACTAAGACCAAGAGATGAAATACTCGAAGGCCATAGGTAGCAATAATGCAAGCATATCCATTATATAGATGTGGTGAATGTGGTTCAGGTAAGATATCATCAAGTGTCAACCCAAGACAATTCAAGCCATAAAGAGTACAAATAGTGTCGAGCAAGTGAGATCTTATGGAATGTGCAACCGAGAAAGCATTATGTCTTAACAATGTGCATGTGAAAGGAGTTGTCACATATGTAGGCTTCTCAAGAAGATATAATGAAGGTGGTATAACATCTGATGAGTGGATAGACCCCTGATAAAATACCATAGTAGTAGTATAAGGAGGGGGATTCCAAGCGGGTGGAACAACATTTAATGTTTAAACAGTTCCTTCGAGTGGAGGTAAGTTGAATTTATAATGTTCAGGTCGTGGATCAGTAGTAAGGTGCACATTAATAGAAGTAAGAATAGGTAATGTAGTGTTAGGATCTATGTTGCAATGTTGGAATGGTGTATGATCAGTGGAATCTCATATTCAAATCCCTCATGTAAGAATTTGACACATCGGTGAACTGTAGAAGATACTGCTTGCATTCGATGAATTCATGACCTACCAAGTAAGCAATTATATAAAAGTGGGAGATCAATGACAAAAAATGGAACTGGAATAGTCTTTGGCCCAACTGTGAGTGGTAAGGTGACAGTGCCTAAGCATGGATGCACAATAGAATCATATGCTCGAATAGAAATAGATGTTGGGTTAAGATTAGCTATGAAAAGGACTATATCCTCAATAAATGATAAAGGCCAAAGATGGATCTTAGATCTAGCATCGACTAAAGTGTAATTGGCACCTAAGTTATTGATACATACTTATATATATAGGATTATCATTGTCATATGCAGCAATATTTGCAGTGTAATAGATGGAAAAGTAATTTGTTGAGAAAATTCATTGATGAATGTTTGATAAACAACATTTGGATGAGTAGTGTATAGAATACGAGTAGTATCTAAAATATTAATTATTTTAGTGTGGCACTCAAGATTGGCTAGAAATAAATCATGGATAGAGATAGCCATGATGAGAGGATCCTAGAAAAATGAGAAAAATAAAAGTATGAAGACCCTAAGAATGTTTGAATGAGATGGGTTCACCAAATGATTAAGAAAATATTGAAATAAATAAATGCCTAAATAAATATGTACCAAAAATGATATGAACAATTAAGTACATATTTTATCTACGAAAATAATAAATTTACATTTGAAACCCTAGTTACAAATAAAATGATAGAATACTTAGTTGATTCGCATAATCTTGAAGATATGTCGAACTGGAAAATTGATGGAACAAGAATTCATAGTATCGCAATCAGACCTAGAGATTTGGAGGAGTGTCGAAACTCTAGGACCAAGGCACCTATGGAGGGTCGGGGATACCTAGAGTGTCATAGACCTATTATGGTTGCATGTGCCTACTCAAAAGTAACGGAACTCGCCACAGGGTCGCAAGATGTTTGCTGCTTGTCACCTTTGATTGCTTTTACTTCATTGGACCTCGTCATTTTCTCTTGAAACATACAATCGAAATAATCACCTAAAAACCCTCAAACCACATCAAATCCTAAAAATAAAGATGCAAAATGAGGGTTTAGACTATCCTCTCTTGTCAAAAATTGAAATAACGATGGAGAATTGCACTACATCTCGGACCCAATGTAGTTTTATGTGTGTATGAGTCAAAATCATGCTCTAGGTGGCTCTTGTGCATGTCAAAATTAGTAGCAAGAAATAAATTAATGTAAAATATGTAAATAGATGTGTGCATAAAAGAATGAACTTCCCCTCTTATGTGTGTATGCAGAAATAACAATCCCTTGTCCCTTGTGTGGATCTAGATGGATACTTGAATACCCTTAGAATGCTTTTGGATGCAACCTTAGGTGGTGATAACTAATGCTTAGTGCTTGGTACCTTATTATGATCACATAACTTTGTATTTATATGATTCCCTTGTTTGAATTTCATAATTAACCACTAAAATGCTGACTAGTAAAAAAGTAAGATGCCTAAATGGCTATAAAAGACCCAAAATATGTGAGCAAAGTATAAAGAGGTCGAAGGCGCCTGGAGGATGAAGGCACACAAACTAGTGCCATAGTTGGAATCAAGGCGTCCGAATGAGAAATGCTTGAACTATAAAAGACAGATGGGCAAGGAGTGTAAGACCAAAAGAGAAAATAGAAAGCAAACAAAGATGGCCAAAGACAGTGGTCAATTAGTACTTTTCTCACTTAGGAATCATATGAATAGTGGTATGTGATCAAGAATAGAAATATACCCAAAGTGTGTGATTTAGTGTCTACATGTACCCATCTATATAGGTACGTTATCATGAATTTGTGTCACTATTATAATCTACCCATCATTCACATCCACTATTAGATTAAATTCTTCTTGAGGTCTACCACAAATAGGCCCAACATATATATCCTTATTTGAAAGGACATTTTGACTATAATAGTTATCAATGTCAAGAGGTGAGGCTCCCATTATATGATTATACATTACGATATCCTAGATTATTTTTGGCCAAAAACAATCTCTCTTCATCTTGCTACAATTGAAAAAGGGAATGTCTAGGGCATGCAAAACATTTTTCACTATGTTATCTTTGGAAGCCAAATTCTTCACCTCCATCTGTTGAACTCTTTTCCCAATGTGTAATATATGCTTGAATGCCTCTCTGTAGGTCTACCATCTCTTTTAGTTCTTTGAAGGGTGCCAATGGAGGATTCCCTTTAGGAAAGTATGGTTTCCCATCTAATTTTTTCCATATTTCAATTAGTTGAGACCATAAAACATCCATGATTAATGTTGTTTCCTCCATCATGGGAATGTTGTTGATGACGTGGAACTTAAACATCTTTTGCTTGTTTTACCCAATATCTTGTGGTTTCCATCTAACATGTGTGGTTCCACAAAGTCCTTAAAGTCATAGAATTTCTAAATAACGTATGGAGTGAATGTACTAGACCCATCTTGGCATCTTCTATAAGTTTCCATGATTTGTGACAAAGATAATGTTTCTAATTTACATAATGATGTTTATAATAGCCCGAATATCCCATCTATATCCTCATATGTGTGACCCATTGAAATAATCTTACGTACACTATGTTGAAAACCATTTTGGATGTGAGCATGGATGTAAACACAAAAAAGGTACAATTATTTTGTCACTTGAAGCATTACCTAATTCCAAGTAGAGAACTTGTGGTTGTTTTCTAAAATAACTTATACATCTACTTATAATATTATTTTAATGAGACTACACATTTTTCTACTCGTACTCCTTGCATTTCTCATACACATCATTTTACAAAAGCGCATCATGTAATCGATGTTTTTATGTTCCAATACTATATGATAAATCAACATACTCATCAGTCATTATTTCTTCTAGCTTCCTGATACACAAAGCCAACGATGTTATTGTGAAGTTTACTCCACACTCAATAAAACGTATTCCATAGTGTTTAAAACCCCGGGTTTTTTGTCCATGTGTCAGCATACCAATCAAAGTGACAAGGAGGTTAATAGAATTGCTTATTGATTTTACTTTTCTACGTGTCCTTGGTACGCTAGTTTTCATCTTGTCCATTTTTTCATACACAATACTCAAGAAGCTATTAGGTTGTTTCTCTGATTACATTCTATGGGCATTGTAATTCACATGACAACTTTAAATGTAGTTATTGTTTAATTTCTGATGTTGATCTACCTGTGCTGGTGTTTTTGGACATAAGGTGGTTGCATGTTTGTTCTTAAGCTCTATGAACTCGTCACATTTGGTAAAGAAGTTTTTCTTGATAATCAAAACATGGGAGAAATGTTCTTTCCACATTTTGTAGAGGTTTGCTTGTGACATTAGAGGAAGGTTCAACAATGCAATGCCCTCATTACACTTTTTTAGGATGTACACATAACTAGCATGCAGGTACCAGTCTCATTATTACTTTAGTTCCTTTTTCTCCCATTAATCGAGACATATGTGGTGATATATCATAATTTCTCTCCACAATTTTGGATATCAAAGCAATTGTTGTAATACAAGTAGGCATTTACTTATGTTTTCTTGTATCACCATTTACTACCTGCCTCTCACCATTCATCTAAGATTTTCTATAACCATAATAGGTTCTATTTGGGATCCCATGACATTTATAACATGTGTTTTGACATAATCCCTTCCGAACATTTTAATTTATCTAGAATTTTTCCTGAAGTTTGGCCTCTATAAGAACTGATAGGATTTTCAATGAATGCGTTAATTACAAAGTTTTAAATGACATTTTCATTCCTCCCTATAGTAGTATATCAATTGTACTTGAAATAATTGATACATATATTAGAGATACATCCTTCCTTATGGCAAGGTTTTCTTCTCAACTTCAAACAAGTATTGATCTTTTATTTTTTCCCAATTTTCTCTTGCCTTTAGTGTACTAGATGGAGTAGTATTTACCTTTTGGAATTTGTGGAGTTGTAACGTATTTTTATTAACTTTTCATAACTACTACATTTGGAGGAATCAAATGAAATTGGATATAGAAATTGAGGTAGTGGCTCTTTAAATAAACTCCACATGTTTACTTGTAATATCTTTTGTAATTTATTTTAACCTTACTTCCATAACCAAACCATCTAGATGGACCAACTAGGTTAGTAGGCCATCGATGATGAGAGATCCTTCAAATATAGAGTAACCCTTGCAAATAGGCCCATTATTTTATCAATATGCACCCCAAATGTATTTCCATCCAAATTTTTAAACTCGCACCATGTCTCCTTCATAGACATTTGTAATTTTCACTTTTGCAACAAATTTGTGCTCTTTTGAACAAAATTGTATCAACTTCATTGTAACCCTTTGAACTTCAAATTATAGTCATCATTTTGTATGGAGGTCGATTGCTGAAATTTATAATTTTTGTTAGCATGTAGTACAGTCCTTTTTTTGAGATACACCAAATTTTTTATCGACGGCCAATCAAGTTATTTTTGGGTTGTATCCTTTGATAGCAATCATTACATGTAGTTATTTTCCAAAAAATACCAAACTACATGTGTCCTAAAATTTCTCCTAAAATCACATGTTCTTCTTGTACCAACAATATAAACCCTTCGATTATGTCACCATATTTTAGAACAAACTTATGTTTGAGCACCACATAGGCTATAAAAATTCAACTCTATCTTTAGAATTGTTGGTATCATGACTTTCATTGTAAAAAATTCAATACGTTATCCATATCAAATGTATCCTCCAAGTCACTTTGCTCATGATGTTTTCTATGTCATCAACCCCAACATGCAAAAATTTTGAATGACATGCTTAATCATTTCCTTCCTTTCCCAAGGGATAAATTATACCTTTTTTCAATATCTTCTAGGGTTTCATAATCATAAATTATGTATTGCGGTCTCACTCTACCATTGAATATAATGCTTAGTGTGAAAATGATTAAGCTAGGCCCCATGTCTCGATAATGGAGTGTAGTTACGGATGGATTCATTAGTCCCTCTGCAACTTTCATACCTTTGGAAAGTATATCAACATTCTCTCCTTCTTTGAAAACATGGTTCATTATCAACTATAGCCAAAATTTAAAAAGGAAAAATAATAACATGGAAACTTTATATATATATCAAATCCAGGTAGTTATCTTTTGTTTATAAAAATTTTGCATACACATGTGGTCAATATATATTTCTACATTTTTTTGTATTAGAACACGTAAAAATATATCAAATATATGTAAATGCATATAGATGTATTATATATTCATATAATTTATATACATATATGCATATATAAATATATGTGTATATATGCATATTTATATTCATGTATGTCCCTCAAACACTCTTTTACCTATCATATATATATATATATATATATATATATATATTTATATGAATATAAAGTATATATACAAATATGTAATCAATATAAAATAAATATACAAGTATTTACATATGTATGTATGTATTGTAGACACAAAATCACGCACTTGGGTATATTTCTAGGTCTTAAAAGCATACTTGCATTCATATCATTCCTAAGTGAGAAAACTAGTAATTAACACTATTTTTGGCATCTTTTTTTGTTTCTAGTCTTCTTTGTAGTCTTACACACCCTACAACCTATTCGAACTTTATTGATTTATCTTTCATGACTACGAGAGACTAGCGCCTAGATTGGATGCTAGTGTTCAGGGCCCTCGTCCCCATGGGTGCCCCCCGACATCTTTCCACTTTTCTCACCCTGTTTGGGCCTCTTTTATCTTTTGGGTATCTTATTTTCTTATGGGTCATCTTTCTAGTTGTTAATTGTGAAATTCAACTAAGGGAATCATATAAATACAAAGGTATGTGACCAAAATAAAGTACTAAGATCTAAGAATATATTATCATCACCTAAGGTTGCATCCAAAGGCATCTAAGAGCATCAAAGGCAATCATCTAGCATTCATTCAAGGGACAAGGGACAACATTTTACAGTATACACTACATAGGAAGAGGAAGTTTGTTTTTCCATCCACACATCTATTTACATTGTTACATCTAGCTATTATCATGTTATCACATGCACTTGCACAAGGAATCCTAGGGCACGATTCTATAACACACTCACAAGAACTACATGGATTCTGAGATGTAGTACAACACTTTCGGTTGTAAGTTCACTTAGTCAAGTGACTCGACAAGTCTGTCGACTCCCCATATCAAATCCTTATTTTTTGGATTTGATGTGGTATTGTGGGTTTTGTAGATGAATATTTGTCTTGCACTTTTCTATTACTTCGGAGATCTTATTACAATATACGAGAAACCAATAGATATTATTAGTGAAACTTGTGTGACACTAGAAAAATCAGATTCGACCACTTTTGTAGTCATGGGTTCCCATAGTAGACTCGACACCCCTAAACTAGTACATGCACCCTATTCCGACCTTACCCAACAATCGCATAATTTTATCTCGAGCATTTATGGTATTGATTTCTTCATGTTCATTAGTTTTCCAATCCAAATCAGTTCCAAGATAAAGCACAAATCATATAAGTCCTTTACTCTTTATCTTACACTTAGGGTTTCATATTTATCAATTTATTGCTTGTGTCAAATCTGTACTTTAGCATTTATTTATCATGCATGACTCTGCAATTTAAGGTTTATCATAATTCTATTTTTTAAATCATTTGATGAACTGGACTTTAGATACTCTTGGATCCTCATTTTTCTTCTCTCATGGCTCCTAAGGTTTCTCAAGTCTCCTTGCATCAATTACTTCAAATGCACCCACATTGCAAAGATGTTCTCCACAAAACCCTAAGACACTATGTATCTCCCTAGAAATATGTCACCTTCACAAGTCAGTGCCATCTTTGATCATCTCTCCAATGACTTTATTAGTCCTAATGTCAATCAATCCATTTGTAAGTCTATTCAAGATTTACATTATTTATTTCAAGATAAAATTCAAGCTATGGAATCCATGATTACATCTCTCACATCTGAAATCCAACATCTTAAGGCCACTTCTCAATCCAATGCTAGTTCTTCTTCTACATCTCCTCCTACTTCTATGTCTTCTACATGTTCTCATATCAGTGAACCTCAAGTCTTACCATTACCGGAACCTCTCAAGTTTGATCATAATGCTAAGCAACATGACATTCTTCCTACGCTCCTCAATCACCAATTGATCAATTTTCCACCTAATCGTTGTTATCTTCCTTATTGGATTACTTCCTATCATGGTCTTCCATATTGCAATTATCATCTAATTAATGAACACAATGACAATGATTTATATACTTTACAATGTCACATCAAGAACCTTGAGCATCGGGTTTTATCTCATTCACTTTGCACAAATTTTGTTGCATTCCTATCTCTAAAAGGTACATCCAAATGGGCTCCCAAATATGCTCCTTCTATGACTAATGAGAATAATGACATCACTTCTAATTTTCCTTCTTCGTAAGTCAAGATTCATCTATTCATCCAATGTCAGACCATATTCAAAATTATCTACCCCATCACCTCCTCCTACTAAGTCTTCTACCACGTCACCAACTCCTAAGTAGCCACCTCTAAAAATCGGTACAAAACCTCCTCCTCTCAAGTCTTCTACAACGTTATCAATCCCACATAAGTTACAACCAATCATTTTTGTCAAGGAAACTACTCCTTACATTGATCCCCTTAGCAACACCAAATATATCTACACACTTGTGGGCATCATGTTTGATTCTTTCCCCCTCCTAGCATTATACATTATATATCCTTTCTATTCATACTCTCTGTGATTCTTACTTGATCTTTCTAAGAAATCCTACACATTTGATACACTTTGTATCACTAGTACCTTATCATGCACTCTTGTCTTTGAGGTTCACACTTAACTGATGAGGGCATACTACATCCATGAACCTCACACATTACATATTTCACGCTCTACGCTTCATGATACATATTTCTAGAATTCAATTCTCACACATCATACTACCTTATGAAACACTATAGTTCCACTATTCATACTTGACTGCTGAGGATCTAAATATGAAATTAAGCTTACCACATTCACTCTTTATGCTCTATGCTTCATTTATCTATCTTTCTAGTCCACATTATTAAACCATTTCTTGATGATGCACTCTTTTCTATGGTTCATTCTTGATTGTTTAGGCTCTTGCATAAATTAACCTCATCTCATTCTCATCCACATTCATTGGGGGCATGCTGATCCTATCACATTCACATTACATACTATTCCAAGCACTCATACTACGTATCTTGGTTGCATTTATTCTTGCTTGTTTATATTCACATGTACACTTTTGTTTCCTATACTAGTTAGATACTTTGTATGTCAATATATTTTCTATATACACATGTGGTTTCACTTGGTCTTTAGTTGTGAATGAAGAATTCCTATAGATCTTTACACACAACAATGATGTTTGGAACTACCTCTTGCCAGGTCCCACCGAGCCTCCCGGGGAATATCCATTTCTACTTTTACACACTACAGGTGTTATTATTTCATTTTATACAACTTCATATTATTACTAGCACATAACGTGTTTCATTGATACATACATGATTTGACACAATTCTTATCTTTCTAACATGTTAATGGGTGCTTCATGTGCAACATTTTTCCTTGATGGAACTATTTCCACCATGGTTTTCATTACATATCGTTTTCTATTTATTACTATTATATGTTATTGTTTGTGGGATATGCCCTATGTCTTGTTTGATCATTTCTTGTATGATTTTGGTTGATTTGTCCATGATTGTCTTGTGACATTGTGATCGATGTCTCATGTTTTAAACCCACTTTTTGTGGTCCATCTTGTATGCACACTTGTTTGTTACAATCTTTTCTATTGCATCCTTACTACCTTTCCTACTAACACATATTTCTAGCCACTTTAATTATATGTGCTTTGGTTTCTACCATGCACATTCCCCTGCAAGGACACAATTCAAATCAGCATCAGGTCCTCTCTTTGGTCCGTATGTTTCTATTGACATCACATGCACCCCAAAGGAGGGGGGAATACATTAGATGAATCACACTATACAATATTTCAAAACTATAGTATAGGTGTTCACAAAGACAAGAATAGAAAGCAGTCATATGGTCATAGAATGGCCGAGAATCTAACTTGGCTCTTCATTCAAAGCATAGAATCGAGCACCTAGAAATAGACATTAGCGCCTCAGGCGCTAATGACCAATCCTAGGTGCCTATGTCCTAGGGGTAGGTACAACTACTTTCTCATATCATTATAGTTTTCAGCAGTTCACATATCAGTTTTCACAATACAAGCACAGTCCTCCAACAAGTAGAATGCATTCTTTCTCCATGTCAACTCGAAATAACATGGATCACACCATCTGTAGCGGTGTATAGTTCAGAAGTAGTCGGGGAAGGAGAGTAACACTATACTTCTCACCCCAATAGTATTTTTTTCGTGACATCATTTCGACCAAAAAACTCATACTTGGTGTGAGATCACCCAAAAAACATGTTCTTCACTCCTCACAGATCAAGTGCACACTTTATTTTACTACTTTTTACACACATTTACATTATTTTACATAATTTTGCAAGATCTTTCATAATACATTACTTTGACTACTCTTTCACTCTTATTTTCCAGGTTCGTCCTTAATACACAATAAGAAGAATCCCTACATCAAGCACAACAATAGGTATAACACTATATAACACAATATGCTCCACCCCTCAGGTCACTTCCTCTTTCTTAGATTCCACTCTTCATTTTCTATCACTCCATGCTTTCATTGATCTCCTCAACACATTATTGCCATCACATTCTACATGGTTATCGTGTATGCATCTTATCTACTTTATGTTATCGAGTATTCACTTAACAACATAAAGT